>JAQZBX010103126.1:0-11087 GCA_029593785.1 Cabassous unicinctus | reverse complement strand
CTTGTTATTGAGGACTAGCCTTATGAGTATTTGCTCTTCTAATTGAAACTTAGCCTACTGTTATGGGGTGCCTAAGGGTTACCACCTGAGAGCCTCCTTGTTGCTCAAATGTGGCCTCTCTCTAAGCCAAACTCAGCATTTGAATGCATTACCTTCCCCCCAACGTGGGACATGACTCCCGGGGATGAGCCTCCCTGGCTACGAGGGATTAATACCAAGTGCCATCTGGCAACACGATTGGAAAAAGACCTTGAATAAAAGGGGGAAAAGGTAAAGAGAAATGAGTTCACATGGCTAAGAGACTTCAAAGAGAGTCGGGAGGTCATCTCAGAGGTAATACTTATGCACACCTCAGTAAGATCTCATAGAACACCAAAGTGGATATCACCCCACACTGAGGGACCCCTGAGGGCTCTGGTGACACCCAGGTCCTATACAAGTGGGGATAGCCCCAAAGATTGATGCCTAATTAGTGGGCTCTTCATTGGCATCTGTGTTCCTGAGAGTGACAGAGTTGTAAGTTTCTTATACTCTGGGTAAGGTGGAAGAAAATCAGTTTGAAGGTAGACTGTTAAAGATATATAATAAAACCCAGAAAATAATGGTAAAGTGAACACAAAAGTAATGACAAAAAAGAGTTATAGCTAATAAGACAACAGAGGAAACGTAAATGCAAGTCAAAAGGCAGAAATTATCAGATTGGGTAAAAAAGCAAGACTAGCCATGTGCTGCCTACAAAGCGCACTTTAAATATAAAATACCTAAATAAGTTAAAGTTAAATGATTGACAAATGATAGGCCACATAAACACTAATCTAAAGAAAACTGGAGTCTGACAAAGTGGACTTCATAACAATGAAAATTTGAGGGACATTGAGGGATTTTTCATAATGATAAATGGGCGTATCAGTTCTCCAAGAATCTATTTGCACAGTGATTGTCACCTGGGCATGGACCTATCTTTGTGGGAAGGTTTTCTAATAAAAACTCAATTTGTGTACTATAGTCAGGGTAATTCAAGTTTCCACTTCTTGAATGAACTCTGGTAGTTTGTGTCTTTCAAAGAATTTATTCATTTTCTCCAAGTATATTATATTATTGACAAAAAATTGTTCATACTATATTCTTATCATCCTTTTAATATCTCTAGAATCTCTAGTGATGTTACCTCTTTCCTGATGTTGTTAATTTATGTCTTCATTCTTTTTTACTCTGAATAGAAATAGAAAGTTAAGCAATTCTGTTGATCTTCTCTTAGAACTAGCTTTTCGTGGATTTTTCTCTATTGGTTTCTTTTTTCTATTTTACTTATTCCTGCTCTCATCTTCATTATTTATTTTCTTCTGCTTATTTTGGGTTTCATTTACTCTTCCATTTCTTGTTTCTTTAATGTTGAAACTATGATCATTAATATGAGGCTTTTCTTCTTTTATAAAACAGGTTTCCAGTACTATAAATTTCCATCAAAGTACTTATTACCTTCATCTCACAAATTTTCATTTGCTGTATTTCATCTGACTTCAGTTTAATATACTTTCTGATTTCTCTTTTGCTTCATTCTTTGACCCACAGGTTTTTTAGATCTGTGTCATTTAGTTTCCAAGTATTTGAGCTTTTCCCAGATATCTTCCCTCTGGTTCGAGAACATACATTGAAGGAGTTGAATTCTTTTAAATATATGATCTATCCTTGTAATGTTCCATGCACACTAAGAAGAATGCTTATCTGTTGTTGTTGGAAGTTCTATAAATGCCAGCTTTATCAAGGAGGTCCATAATGTTGTCCAAGTCTTCTACATCTTTATTGATTTGCTGTCTACCTGACCTATCAGTTATTGATACATGAGGATTGAAGTTACAATAGTGGACTTGTCAGTTTCTCCTTGCATTTCTATCATTTTTTGCTTCATGCATTTCAAAGCTCTCTAATTAGTTGCAAATACATTTAGAAAATAACTTTAACAAGGTGCAGGATAAAAGATCAATGTACAAAAATCAATTGCACTTCTGTTTACTAAGGATGAAAAACTGGAAATTAAAAATAAAAAATATCATAATATGTGAAATACTTTGAGATAAATCTGCAAAACAAATCTAAGACTTCTGGCCCTGCTGTGGTGGCTTGGTGCAAGGAACCTAGAAACGCATGTTCTTAATCTCAATTCATTCCCCTGAGCATGACCCACTGTAAATAGGACCTTGTGATGAGGTTACTTCAGTCAAGGTGTGTCTAACTGGATAAGTAGGGGTCTTAATCCTACGACTGGAGACCTTCATAATCAGAATGAAATTCAGACACAGAGAGAAAGAAGGCTGAGGAAACAAGAAGCTGAGCCAGTGGGACCTGGAAGAGAAGGGAGAAGAGCCGCCCTGTGCATTGCCATGCGACAGAGGAGCCGCCAGCCCACACCACCACAGCCTTCTGGGAGGAGCCATGGCCTTGAAGATGCCTTGATTCTAGACTCCAAGGCTCAAAACTGTGAGCCAATAAATTCCCCCTGTTTAAGCCAAACTGTTATATGGTATTTGTTTCAGCAGCCAGGAAACCAAAACCACTGGCAACCCAGAATATTACTGAGAGAAATTGCAGAAGACCTAAATAAATGAATAGATAGACCATATTCATAAATAGGAAGATTCAATATTATTACAATGCCATTTTTCCCAAATTTATCTATAGGTCAACTCAATCTGAACAAAAATCTCTAGGCTTTTATGTATAAATTTCAGAAAATGATTCTAAAATTCAGGTAAAAATGCAAAAGACACAGAATTGCCAAAATAGTTTTAAGAGAAGAACACTCCCTACCTTTCAAATTTTAATATAAGACTATAGTCATCAAGACAGGATAGTATTGGCTTCCAAATAGACAAATAGACTCAACACTCCCTGTCCACCTTCAGAATTTTCCCTCTTATCCTGTAACCCTGCCCAGACTGCTTTTGTGTCAGTAGCATCTGGAATCATCAAATTTGCCCCATGTTCTTCACATGTCAGATGAGGATTCAGCCCCAGGCAGGTTAGACAAGATGAACAAGGCCTTATCTTCTGATTGCCCACATGCAAGGCAGAGGCCTGGGCCACGGGACGCTCTTACACTGCGTTTACTGAATCATGAATAGACCACCCTGACTGACCCGCCTCAGGTCACAGCAAGGCCTGCTTCCATGTCCTCCTGCTGTGTAGCAAAGTGAATTTATGCAGAAGGATCGGTGATATGAAATGCAAGCTATTCATCACAGTGTGATAAAAGGTGGACACTCCAATAGGATATACATGTTTGGATGAACCATGTTAAATAGAGAAAATCTGGAATCAAGGATGATAGTTACTGTTAGAAGCAAACATTCTCATAATTCAGAGTGTGAGTAAAACGAAATCTTTCAGAATATCCAGAAAGCATTGTCCACAGTGAATCCCATTTTTTTCCTAAATAATTACACAAATATCGCACTTACTTCTTCTCTTCCTCTTTTTCATTTTTTTGTTCCTCTTTTCCTTCTCTTTTCAATTATCACTTCAGTATTAATCAGAAGGCTAAATAACAGTGCCACTCACCCCAAGAAGGAGCTGTTTTGTTCTAGGAACTGAAAGAGGTTGCGACACTTTTAAATGATTTTGGATTTCTACAACTCTGCTCACATGCATTGTAAATGTTATCACAGCAAATAGCATCAAATGTAAATGACTATGCATAATATATTATATGATATAAAAATGAAGAAATATAGTCAACGCTTCTCTTTCCTTTAAGATTGAAATTCATCAAAATGTTTGCATTCCTGATGGAGTCACAGGAACCCATGTTGCTACAGTATAACATAAGGATTATGAAAGATTAATAACTTTTCTATTTTTCACCTGAATGCCTTGAATTTGTAAATTCACAGAGAACTAAGAAGTAATTCAATGAAGGATACCAGTGGTTACCAGAAGAAAATACCTAACTCTGTATGTCAAAGCAAATATCAATACCAATATGGAGACCATTCTCTTCAATAAAATCTAAATAAAACCTTTACAATGCCAGAACCATCTGAAAAATAGCATGAGTAATGTAGCTCCTTATACTCAAATCTCACTAGCCTCTTTCCAACTCTTATTGTCTGAAGTTTACTGAAATCTCAACACCTGCTTATAGCATTCTTCACCAATGTAGGCTCAGACACACATCCAACTCAGCTCCACGGTCCACAATGCAACGGCGGGGGAAAGGGGGAATCTAGATTTTAGTCTATTTCTTTTATCCACTCTTGTAAACTAGTACAGCCTGGCATATCACAGGCATTAAATAACTACATCTTCTCATTTTCACGAGAGAGGCAATTTTCTGCAGAGCATTCAAATTCAGGTGACGATCACATGCATTAGGTCATAATACCAAGAGTGAATTTGATTTATAACTCAAATTCCTAAAAAGTATAAATTCTCCTCTAGGATGCTAGCAGAACATGTTATGAAAACATTTTAGGGTAATGGAAGTCTGTATGTTTTGAAGTTTGCTTACCACCATGGCAGCATGTCACTGTCCCAGCTGTCACTGGCCTTGTCATGTCATTAATCTTTAGCTCAAATAGCGCTTGGCTGTCCCAGAAGATCTGGCAACAAGCACAAACCCTAGTGGCTTCCCCAGCAAGAAAACCATGAGGCTTGGGGACGAGTGAAGAAGGGCCACGTTAACTAGGTTGAGAAAAACCTCTCTGCCATCAGGAAATGGACATCTCCTTGCTGCCTTTTAAAGAGCCTGACTTTGGGTACAAAGTGCAGTCTCCCTATTAATGCTCACTGCTCCTTGGCTCAAGGATCAATACTCCCATGTCCACCCCGGAGTCGTGCACACGTGCTTTCCTCCTTGCAGGACGGGCCAGGCCTTAGTCTGCCGTCTCTGCACCAGGGCATCCCTATCTTTTCAGAGTGGGCGGGGGACACCTGCATTTGTGCTTATGGAGTCTCAAGGTGCAGCCGTGCAGAAGGCATGACCTGCATTCAAATCCTGCCGCTCCCAGTCGGGCCTGAAGCAGTCACCTGAGCTCTCCACGTCGCTGTTTCCTCAAGTGTAGTGGAGGGATAAGGGTCATGGAGTCAAGAACCATG
Source organism: Cabassous unicinctus (assembly GCA_029593785.1). NCBI lineage: Eukaryota > Metazoa > Chordata > Mammalia > Cingulata > Chlamyphoridae > Cabassous > Cabassous unicinctus. The sequence continues at coordinate 5,993 of JAQZBX010103126.1, read as the reverse complement.
GCACAGCCCTGGTCCATGCTAAGAACTCAAGAGCATGGCTGATTGGGTGGTGGCCACAGGAAGCCCGGGTCCCTCTCCTAACCGTGACCTCAACTCCTGCTTCCGACCAGCTCACACACCCCAATCCACTATAAAAGAGCCACAGTTACTTCATTTAGGAGATAAACCAAAGATTTTATGAACGTTAGATTTCAGGAGACCTCAGTACATTAACAAGCCCAATGCTTATTTTAAAGATGGGAAAATGAGGCTCAAATTCACCAGCTAAATAGTCACTGAGCCCTACCTGGCCCGAGGTGAGCTCTGTGGATGCTCAGACTTCCAAAGTTCCACTGAGCCAACATGCTCCCCTGCTGTCTCTCCTTTCCTCTTTTTCTCCTCTCCCACTCACTCTTTCCATTCCCCTTTCATTTCTAATCAACATGGACAATGACTTCGTTACTTCATTAATTATCCTGAAGGAACTGCACTGTTTTCCATTAACTGGCCTAATCTCCAAGTATAAAACTGTATCCAATCCGCAAACATATGTGCAAGTCTTCAAGATTTATTGAATTAAAGTGAAATCATGTGACTTGCAAGAAACTAAAATTCTCTAGAGCTAGAGTTTATTAACATTCAAACCTCTTTGCAATGTCTGCAAAATAGACACCACCTATCAGGGGATGATAATTGAAATATTAGCAGACAATCGGCAGGTTATTCTCCTGGGCACTCAGTATATTTACACATTTCTTTACTCTTAAAGGTTTTGAAAAATGGAATTGGTTCTGATGCCAAGACATTGATGTTCTCCAGCTCAGAGCAGTGGAAAACAGTCTGTCACTGGAAGATTCAGCCAGAAAGCCAAATTCTTTCTGCAGCAGCTCAGACAGACAGTCCTCTAACTGTCTGTCCCCAAACAGATTAACAGATGGAGCTTTGAAGTCAGCCATGGAGGACTCCACTTGGGTCGCCCGCTCTGGGCAAATGCAAGCTCAGCTGCTCCTAACCCCTCAGGCCACCCACCCCCGAGCCAAGGAGCGATGGAATTCACCAAGGCATGCCAGGGCTGGCCTTGCCCAGACCAGAAGCCATGCCCCCAGAAATAGTCAAAGCAGCTCTGCAGGGTTCTCAAACCACTAATAAGTAGTGACCCACCGGTAATCTGGCTCCAGTCTTAGAATCAGGCATTCAAAGAACAAGGGGGAATAATTTACAAGAAAAGCAGCCCCATGCCAGGGACAAAAGATTGGAGGAGGGCCTGAAATCCCAAAGCAAATTGCACGCCTCTAGGTACCAATTTGCCTTGAAGCTGAGTTTAGGCTTCCAAAAGTTAAATTATGCATCCAACAGCCTCATTTTCCACAGTGGTGCTTTCATATGAAGATCTGAAGACGAATGGAAGCTCGCCTCTCCAGCCTCTTGAAATCAGGCTATGCTGCACACAGGGCCGCTCCCCCTCACCTGCGGCTGCCTGCCCGGATGGGAGGACGTGCCCAGGGAGGCTCCCGCCACAGCCAGCAGCGCGAGGCAGCACTGCGTGCCGTCCTGGGCCTCTTGTTGAGAGGCTGCAATTGTGGAAAACATTTTAAACACATTATTCTAAATTTGCAGTGCACGCAGCTGGGTTACAGCAAGAGATGTTTCCTATAACAATATTTGGTGGGTTTTGTTCTCCCACGGATAGTGTCTTTCTGGTACTAGACCAAAATAAACATGCTTGGGAGGTCTGTTTTTCCACACAAGAAAAAGCTGTGTATTTATTATTTATAAAGGCATCCTTTAGGAGTTACTTTCCCCAAGAGAAATAATACTGATGCTGGATGAATTTTTCATTCATTCAACAAATATTTATTGAGCTGCCACTCAGCTGAAAGCAGGAGTTGGAAGACAAACTAGATACAGTACCTGCTTTCAAGACGTTCGCCTTCTATCTGCAAGGTAAACAGGCTAATTCTGTTGCACTATAACGTGTTGTGAGCGGTAGGGTCTAAGGGAGAGGGGTGGCCTTTGAGCCGAGTCTCCAAGGACTCGTGGAACTTGTTGGCAGGATGGTGTCCTCAGAGCAAAGCCCCTTCAAAGGCTGGAGGGCAGATGCTGGAACGAGTAGGGCCATTAGGAATTCACCATGGTCAGAACTTGGACCATTAAGCCTGCACATGAAAGGTGCGTGCCGTATGAGTTCAGATTTCCTATTGAGGACCACGGGAAGCCATGAAGAAGTCCAGGGAGGAGTATAACAAGACCAGCTGAAAACCTGTTTACCTCATGAGCTTATATTCATCACAGGAAATGCTGAAAACAAACTAAAAGAACATAAGCCACCTGTGGTGCCACAAACAAGCATATTTTACGTTAAACTGGTCATTCCTGAAACAGTACGTAGATTCTTTTGAGCCGAAGAAAATGGAAGGAGGAGAAAAGCGTGATGATGTGAGTGAGATCATAGTAAAGAGCAGAGTGGAGACAGAGAGATTGGAAGAGTTTGATGCATCACCAGAAGACTGACTAATTGGACAGTTCTCGACAACTGGATGTTGAATAGGGGGTAGAGGGAGGATTACTTATTTATTCATGAACTCAGCAAATATTTAATGCCATCTAGGTCCCAGATGCTTTTCCAGATGTTGAGGATAGAAATAAACAGAAAAAGCCCCTTTCTTCCCAGATCTGTCATGTAGAGGAGAGTAAAATAGACACCAAATCCCAGCTTGGAAATCCTGATTATGGTTGTATCTCTGAGACAGGAAACTTCTGTCCATTGTCACAAGAAAGGATCTACTCTGCTTTAGACATAATGAATTTTAAATCTATGTCTTCTGTAAGCTTACTTGAGGGTTAGACCTCCTGCAGGACATGACTTCTGGCACATTCTATACTTTCCTAGAAAGCAGAGTATTGACATCTCAGAGACACAACATTCCAATTATTAAGTCAGCGATCACAACCGATTGGGGAGGTACGCTAACTGGCAAATAGCCTGCACACCCCACGTGGGAGCTAGTCAGACGAGCACGACTCAGAGCTGCCAGTGCTAAGCAGGCAGTCTGGAATCTGCTCGGCACTTCATCTGGACCAGGGCTGGAGCTGGTAACCAAAATTATAGAAAACTCTCGACTGGGGGAAGATGAAAGTGCCACACTCTCCACAGGGAAACAAGGGCATCCATGAAGTTGGGGGGGAGTTGTCAACCTTTTCCTTTTCAGAAGGAGAGACTTTTTAAGAAATGAAATCTCATCCCATTTATGAAGCAGATGACAGAAGAGTGTTTGCAGCCCGAGAAGGCTGTACTTGCAAAGCCACATCAGGGGCTCCGAGTGGACTGTAACTGAAAGCAGCCTCCTTGCCCAACCCCTTCATTTTACCAGTGAGGAAAAGAAGGTCTGTAGAGGTGAAAACGTTTGGCCAAATAAAAGCAACTGCTGCACCTGATTTAGAATCCAGGGCAGTGCCCTGCTTACTTCCCACTTTATTTTTAATGCACCAGGATTTCCAAAAGGACATGTTTAATGGCCATCACTTCATAGAACACACTGAAGGATAAAGTAAACAATTTAGTTAATTTGACGATTAACACGGTCGTTTCCGTCTTCAAAGTTCCCATATCGCTTCAGTGATAAAAACAAACAAAAAATAATAATCTCCACAGTGATAGAAATGTTTTTAGCATTGTTCTGTTTTCCAAAGTGTTACAGGATTCTTTCACTCCTCTTTAAAATAAACATGCAACGTGCTCTCTTCATGAGAGCAGAGCGGTCGTGGCCCAGCAGGAGATGCAAGGGCGTGGCATGTGGAAGAATCTTCCGGATGCGAATCCCAACAGTGGTGCCAGGCTCTCCTAGTGACACCATCGGAGCTCGAGGTCCGTTCTGAATTTCCTGGAGAAGCTTTCATGACTCTAGGGCCCCTCCTGCATGTGCACACAGGGTAAAAACCTCACATACGATTTCTTTGTCTTCAGCAGGAAGAGACTGGTCGTAAGGGGCTAATAAGCACTCTCGGCAGGGTCCGCTCCTGTGGGCAGCGTGCCGTCCTTCAAGGTCGCCGTGGGGGACACTCCTGAAGGAGCGGCTGCCCCTGCCTCGCCTTCCCGCCATCCGGGCATGACCCACCCAGAAGAGAGCAGCACAAATACACCAGGCACAGCTCACTTTCGACTAAGTGCAATTACGCCCACATTGATTTCTAAGCTTATGTTACTTCAGGCCGTTTAGAAAACTCCAGTTGGTCTGCAAATATGAAGACCTGCCATGCTGTTCAGTAAAGAGCTCGTGAGGACGTGTGCGCCCGGGGGGCTGCACAAAGGGCTTCAGATGGGAGTTTCAAGTCAGTGTCCTGGCTCATCAGAGTCTGCTTTTAAAGACCTCCCACGGTGCTCGGTGTAGATATTGTTTGTATTTTTAATGAGCTCTATGACACTAAACGTTACATGTGTACACATTTAAAATATGGACAAGGAGTGCAATGTGGAAATCCCATTTTGCTGGTAGGGGGTGGACAAATAAAAACCCATGCGTACATAATACTTGAATTTGGATAAACTGACACACACACATGTACCTTCAGCTAGAGACTGTCAATTCCAAACTCATCCTTTTAGAGTTGAGGAAATTAAGTCCCAGAAAGTTGAGAGTGATATGCCCAACAGCACAAATTTTGGACAGAAGATCCAAACCTGTCTGCCAAATCAGGACAATAAACCCTGTAGGATAGAGGGAGCTTGTGACGTAGCCTACCTCACCTCCCTTGAAATCTTCATTTTATTGCTCTTTTTCTCTTATTGACTTAGGTACAGACTGCTGGGAGCAAGTGGGTAAGTCATTTTTCCTACTGTGGCATTAATCACCTCATCTAAAAATAAGAGTTGGGTTAGGTGATCCCTGGGTTCCCATCAAATTTAAAATCCTGCTTCCAGCAATTTTGGAAAACCAGGCACGACTGAGAAAATGAATGGAAAGTTTGGAATGTCATCAGAAGATAAAGAAACGTGATGATAGTTTTTAAATGACATCAGTTCACAACTTGCTTCTTAAATGGCATCAACTCATGTAGATTAAAGTTATGGTCTGCTGTCAACCTAATGAAAAAATAGGTGATAAATGGACTTTTTATAAAAAATTGCAGAAGAGATAACATTTGAGTAGTTAATATCTGCTAACCTCGTTACAAAGTCATCTTTTTTATTTCTCACTGAAAACCTGTGGTGTAGGTCCTACTGTTATCCCTGTTCCCATTAAATCAGTGGGATTTAGAGAGGTTAAGTAACTTGCCAAGGCTAGACGGCTGGTTCCAGAGCAGCAGAACTCATATGTAAACCCGTTAAACCCAACTCTTCCATCAGAAGAAAGGTTAGCACAAAGGAATAGGAAACAAGTCAGAACCAAAGAGTCCATGCTCAGGGAGACACGGTGTGGACTTTCCAGAACCATCCACCTTACGTACGCACGCGAAGCATGCCCACTTCGCCATCCCCTTGTCTCCTGTGAGGACGCACTGGACCGCAGGCTGCAAGCTGCTGCCCTGAAATACACAGCTCTGCCTGTGGACTGAGCACAGCCGGACGCCGGTCATGTGCCCCAGTGCTTGGCTTTAGCTGCCCGGGGCCACTATCCCTGCACTTTCATGTGTCCCTCACCAGGTCACCTGGGCTGCCCAGCTTCCTAACACCTCTGCGGAAAGAGGCCAGACAGGCTGTTCACAACGCCGGCCCTGATTTGAGCCGAAACTGACAGTACCTTCAGGCTTGGCTCAACCAAGAGACAAAACGAAAACTGGAATTATAGCGACAGTTCCGTGTGTGAAGCTTTTCAAATAGCAATGCGCTTTCACGATGACCATTTCATTCCACACAGGTCTTTGTTCTTTTATGAGCAAGTAGTAATCATTATCTTTCTGTACCGATGAGAAACAAACTTCAGAGAGGAGGTGTGACGTAGCTAAGCTCTGTAGTTTAAAGATTTTTGCCCACATTCTCCTTTTTTTTGTGATCTTTTGTCCCTCCTTGGCAAAAA
>JAQZBX010103125.1:0-11089 GCA_029593785.1 Cabassous unicinctus | reverse complement strand
CTCTTTCAAATGGGAAGGCCCATGGCAGCATCTCCCTTCTTCTCCAGGTCTTGTCACTTACATCTTCCCAGTTTTTCTGTCTTCCTCTATGTACTCCTGTGGCTCTTTACTCTGCTTATGCAGCTCCATATTCATCCCATTTATAAAAGTATTCAGTAAGAGGAGTAAGACTCATCTTGTGTCATATACAACTGAAATAATCTAATCAAAACATCCCACATACAACAGGTTCACACCCACAGGAATGGATTAGCTCTAAGAACATGATCTTTTCTGGGGTCTGTAAAAGCCTCAAACTACCATACTCACCCTCTCTGGACCTCAAAATGATATATTCCTTCTATCTGTGAATACATTCCTTCCATCACAACACCTAAAAGCCTTAAATCTTATGAGTAACAATATTAAATACATAGTTTCATCAAAATTGGTTACAGGCAAGTTCTAACTTCTGGTAAAATTCCCCTCAGGATGTGGACCTTTGAAATTGAGAAGAAGCTATCTTCTTCAAATATACAAAGGAGGTACAGTCATAGAAAAAAAATTCCCATTTCCAAAGGGAGAAATTGGAAGGAAAACAGGGGTCAAAGGCCCCAAACAGTTCTGAAACCCTCCAGGGCATGCTCCATTAGATTTCAAGGTCTGCAAGTCATATTTACAAGAGTGTCCTCTTTTCCAGACATGATGGAGCAGCTGCTCCACCTTTTCAAAGGGCTTGTCCAGTGATCATGATCTTGATTCTACACTCATCCAGCATCAGAATGGAGGCTAAATATTAGGCCCAAGCTTCTGAGAGCACTGATGTGATGTCCAGAATCTCCCCTATCTCCAGGACACATGATCAACCCCCTCAGAACAGTGGGGGTAGTGGTCAATTCTCCCCAATCCTTGTGGATTGTGCTCCACACTCTTTGAAACCTGGGCTTGTAATATCCTCCCCAAACAATGGGATGGAATGCCTGCCCTCTTCAAGTGCTGAGGTATACTCAGACCCTCCACACACATGTATGATCTCCTTCTTCTGGACTGAGAAGATGTCGTCAGTCCATACCTTGACTTCCATGGTACTTCCTTTGAAGTCATTTCTGTATGTAAGGAGTTTATTCTAGGAGAAAAGATAAATGGAGAAGCGAATATCCACAATATTTCATCGGTATTATAATATCATTGCAATCGTGAATCATTCAGCTGAATAATACTGAAGATAAAAATAAAAAAAGTAGAAGCCTTAAACCAATCTCTAAACCATGCTAATGATATTGGCTTTATTTTTGCAGTTATAAATACATGTACAATTACTGCTGCCAGATGCTCATGAGAGATTTTTCCTCTGACCCTTTTTTGTGTCGTTTACCTCGAGGAGTTCCAAATAATGTTTCCCTAAAATATTCTATTGGATGGAAGACTTATGGAACAGTCAGAGACTTTCCACATATATTTGCTGCTTTCATAGCAAAGTCGCAGAAAAGCAAAGGTGTCTAGACTGGAGATCTATCTTGATGATTGTAGAAATAGAAAGTCTCATGTAAGAAGACAGCACAATGGTTAGTGTATGTCATGTGTATTTTGTATACATGAATATTGGAGATAAAATTATTGGAGTTCCAAAAACCTTTTTATTTTATATAAATTTTGATATTAGTAAATTTAAATGTTTCAGTTTAAGTTTTTCTAGATCATTTGACCTTATGTTTATTTTGAATAGATATCATTGAAGAAAATCTGGATTTTAAATTGAGAGCAAATTAATTTTTTAAAGACTATATTTGTATTTGTGAGAAGAAATTTAAACATAGTGAAAACATGTATAAGTTTTGGAATCATAGAATTTGATTTGGATATAAGACTTCCCCTTAGTTTTTATGTAACCTTGGTCTTTAGTTTCATTATTTTTGAAACAATATATATTTCATCAGGTTGTGATTAATTTGCTTCATATTATGTTGAGGAAAAAATTAAGTGCTAGTATAAGTCAGAGTCAGTGTTTTTAAGTCATCTAAATATTTTTCTTCCTTCATATACAGTATCTAACCATTTTATTCTAAATCCATCTTATAATTAAGCTCATGACTTTCCCTTTGATAGATGTTATTATGATTATTATTTAAGGGGTGATAAGTACATAAAGAAAATGGGAAAATAAAGATAAATTTGTCCTTCTGGGTCTTTACATTATATAAATACATTCACGCTATTAATCATAAATCCCACTTTTCAAGAGTGTTACTTCAATGTTTTTGTCTTGCTTTCAAAATACAGTTGACACATCATTTCAAATAATTCCTCAAAGAATCTTTCTCCAGGGATTTATATTTTCATAGAGGTACTTTGGAGAAGATTATTTAACTGTATGGTATCTGAAAATGTGAACTCAAAATTGTTCTCCAAAACTACTGTGTATCTATGCATGTATGCTTATACACAAGTGTAAATGTATATGTGTGTGCATGAGGGAGAGGGAAAATGGATTTGTAAGAGCACAAGGAAATCTGATGATAAGAAGACTAGGAATGAAATGATTTGGGGATGGTTCTGGGTAATATTTCAGTACGAGTTAAAATTTTCAAGGATTCCTACTAGAAACCCTATGGGCACTGCTTTGAAGGATTTTTTTAATATAGGTCTGTGTTTTCCCAGCTAGTGGTCAAGTAGAGCAAGAATTGATGCAATTCTTAAGAGATGCTGAGGCTGCACCATTTAGGGAAATATTCTAAATCTAGATTTGGACTTCATAGTTTTACTCCTTTAGGTTTTCTACAGTTTAGTTCTACAATTTTAAAGACAATTAATCTGTAGATCTCTCTATGTTCTTTAACTTATCAGATTCTTCCACAAACACAGAGAATAGATTTGGTTATTCTTAGTTTATAAAGAAGTAATTTGTTAAGTTGTATTTTTATTTCAGACTAAACTTACCAACTCCCACGTTTTTTCCTTATAATAAGAGTTCTTCAACTTTGGCAGAACAAAAAATCCGCAAGAGATAAAATCAATTAACTTTTGAAAATGCTGATGTTTATTTCCTTACACAACAGTTTGTTGCTCTCCAAAACTGTTTTGTGTATTGAATTAAGTTACAATCATAAATCTTTTATATATTAGTCTTTATATGAATTTCATTTTATTTTTTCCTGGCGCAAGTTAAATCTGTCCAGCATCATTGATTCTGTTTGATTTTAAAAGAAGAAGTCTCAGAGAAAATGAATTGCCCAGTGCTACCAATTTAGGAATTAGCAATAGTGAATGCTTTCCTCATGATTCTTAGAATACATCATATTGTGCCCTCACTTATACCATTATAAAAGAAGAACAACAATAACAACTTCATCAAAGGTAAAAGTAATTTGGACATGACATTATTTGCATAGGACATTTGCAGAAGGGTAAAATTGGTGGTTTCAATGTATTAACTCCCTCCTTCCAACCCCCAGATACACTACATCTGAACTACAATTTTCTAAATGTGAGATTCAATATACAGGTCATTCTTTAATCTCATTAATTCCTTCAAAATGGCAAGAGAAAACAATGAGCCTCTGAAGTGTCTTAAAGTTTTAAAAGCATCCTCTAAACTGTGCCTTCATCTTAAATAGGAGAAAGATGAAAATTTATATAGTAACATCTTGTTTCCAATATTCAGATATCCAGAAATAACTGCTTCTGATTCCCTATTTCCATAGTTTCCATGTCCTGAATGAACCTCAACCAAATCTGCCAAGAAGAAGATGCACTGAAACTAATTATAGCTAATTCATACTACTTCTCTATTATGATTAAGATGTATTGATTTTATTTTTATTATAAGAATGAATATTTAATATAAGTGGATATGTGAATACTAGTGTGAGATTAAGAGTTAGATAGTTTATGTCACATAGAAAAGGTGAGGGAGCAGCCAAAATTTATATAGGTAGCTATTGACAGAAATGAAGAAAATTGTTTATGTTTACAAAGATGAAAAACAATTGGAATTCCATTTGATTGTGGATAATGTACCATAGTTGTGAAGCACTTATAATCTGGCATCAGCTACAGGCTCATATTTTAGGTCTGCTAGTTAACATCTTAATGTAATGAAGAATTATATAGATGTAATTAATGAACCCTCTTATGCCTCTATTACCCCATATGTAAAATAAGCATGAGAAGAGCATGTACATAGATAGGTAAGGGGTTGATAAGGGAGTTGAATACATTAAAAATTTATAAAAGGGCAATGAGTATATTATGCTTTCATTAAAATACCACTTGGCATTATAATGCTGCCTTTAATATAAAAAGGTTTAAAAACTTAATCCTGTAATAAATCTGCTGTGATATACATTATAATCCAATTTATAAATCTATTCAAATGTTTTAAATTGTTATTATATCTTTAATATCATCTTTGAATCATTTCTGATTATTTAAATTGAAATTGTGAATGCTGGATGCACCTTAACCTGACAGAAAAACAAAACAATGTCACTGAATTTGTCTTCTTGGATCTCTGAGAGAATAAGAAAATAGGGCTACTGTTCGGTTTCTTGTTCCTGCTCTGTTACATGGCAGTCTTATGGGGAACTTCATCATCTTACTCACTATCACCTGCAGCCATCTAATTTAACAACCAATGTACCACATCTACCTCTTGGAACTCTTCTACACCTCCACTGTGGATGCCCAACTAATCAAAGACTGTGGCAGTTTGATATTATTTATGAATTCCCAAAAAAGAGAAAAAATATGTTTGTAAACCCTTCTCTTCCTCTGGGTGTTATACTTTATATTTGTATTCAATTTAAAGGTTTTATGTTTTCTTGATAAAAGACTAGGGCTTTGATTAGATCATGTCAGTAGCATGTGAGTCAGGGTTGAGTCCCCGCCACCTTAGTGGGCTGTTATAAATGGACACTCATGCAGGAAGAGAGAGAGTTCCATAGACACCAGAGGAGAGAACCTTGACATTTCAATACTGCTTGCCATGTGACAGAAAGAAGGCTCAAACAACTAAAGCTTTCAGGAGAGATGGACCATTTGCCTGATAGCTTAAAGCTGACCATGGGGACATCTGAGACTTATATAGGAAACCCTGCAAGACAAGGAGCCCAAACCCTTCCAGAGATCAGCGACCATCTTGCTTCAACACGTGGCAACTGATGTGAGAAAGCAACCTTAAGTTGGACTCTTTAGGGCCTTGTAACGGTAAGCTTTTACCCCATAAAAATACCCTTTATAAAACCCAACAGTTTTCTAATACTTTGCATCAGCATCCCTTTAGCTGACTAATACAGAGACTTAGCTTCAGAGAGAAAAAACATTTCCCATAACAATTGTATGACTCAGCTCTTTACTTTCCACTTGCTGGCAGGTGTAGAAATATTCATCTTGGTGTCCATGGCTTTTGACTGATATGTTGCCATTGTGAAACCCCTGCACTACATGGTCATCATAAAAAACAGAGGTGTAACAAGCTGATTGTCATGGCCTAGGGCCTGGGTTTTTGGCACTCTATTGCTTTACTGCTCATGGTCCTTGATTTACTGTGGCCCTAATCAGATCACTACATGTTTGATTTTTTTTTCTTTTTAGGAATTTATTTGAAGTTTTATTTTATTTATTAATACCTGCCCCCTCCCCATTATTTGCAGTTGCTGTCTGCTCTCTGTGTCCACTTGCTGTGTGCTCACTGTGTCTGCTCGTTTTCTCTTTAGGAGGCACTGGGAACCAAACCCGGGACCATCATGTGGAAGAAAAGGTCCCTAATCACCCGAGCTACCCAAGCTCCTTGGTTCATTGTGTCTCATTGTCTTTCCTCTTTGTGTCTCTTTTGTTGTGTCATCTTGTTGCATCAGCTCGCTCGCTGTGCCTGTCTGCCATGCCAGCTCACCTTCTCCAGGAGTCACCAGGAACTGAAACTGGGATTTTCCATAGGGTAAGTGGATGCCCAATCACTTAAACCACATCTGCTTCCCTACTTGTGTGATTTGAAGCCTTTTTAGAAACTATTCTGCAAAGATATTCACATCATAATTACCTTAGCTATTGTCAATTCAAAGATGGTGGTGGTTAAAGCCAACAGTTTTCTGGTACTTTGCATCAGCACCCCTTTAGCTGACTAATACAGAGACTTAGCTTCAGAGAGAAAAAACATTTCCTATAACAATTGTATGACCCAGCTCTTTACTTCCCACTTGCTGGCAGGTGTAGAAATATTCAACTTTTGTCCATTTGGCTTCTTACATATGTATACTCTACAATCATAGGGCATGGTTCTCTGCAGGACAAAGCAAAAGTCCTTCAACCTGTCATTTTTATGTAATGGCTGTGGCTTATTTTTTGTCCCCTGAGTCTATATCTGTATTCTACCTGCTGGTAGTGAGAATAAGGACAAGAAAATCTCTGTGTTTTACACAGTAATTTCCCCCATTCTGAGTCCTCTCATCTATACCCTGAGAAATGTGGAGTTGAAAATTGCAATGCAAATGTTATGTTCTCAAATGTTACATTCAGAGTCAAAGTGAATAAGATTATCTTCACTGTGTTTTCTATCCTGTGCCCCCATGATAGTTAACAGAGATGTGTTAGAGAGTACTACTCTATTTGGGGTGTTGGATTAAATGACCCCAATATTAGGTGAAACAAAGACACAAATTACTGTTATTCCTATTGCAATCTGCACATTTTTATTTGATGAATGCAAGAAATGCATTCCTTAAATGGAGGAATATTCCATGTTCATGGATTTGAAGATGAAATATCATTAAGATGTCTATCCTATCCAAATTAATTTACAGATTCAACACAACCCCAATAAAAGTTCCAACAACATTTTTACTGAACTGGAAAAGCCAATTATCAAATTTATTTGTAAAGGTAGGGGCCTTGAATAGCGAAAAACATCTTTAAAAGGAAAAATGAAATTGGAGGAATCACTTTACCTGACTTCAAAGCATACTAAAAATCTACAGTGATCAAAACAGCATGGTATTTCAATCCCGGTACCTCCTAAAATAGATATAGATATAGATATAGATATAGATATAGATGTAGATATAGATATAGATATAGATATAGACATAGACATAGATACAAAACATACACCTGACTTAACTTGTCTCCACTTGACTAAATATCTGAAAAAATGAGCAGTTTACAATTGCTTCTCTATCCCAGTTCACTCAACTAGGACAGAATAGTCTCTTTAGCAAGTGGTGTTGGGAGAACTGGATATCCATATATAAAAAAATGAAAAAGGATCACCATCTAATGCCCTATCCAAAAATTAACTCATGATGGATCAAAGACCTAAATATAAGAGCCAACAACCTAAAGCTTCTAGAAATAATGTAGGAAAGCATCTATGATAGATTGTCATAGGAAATGGTTTCATAAACTTTATATCCAAATCTCAAGCAATGAAAGAAAAAATAGATAAATTGGACCTCTTCAAAATTAAAAACTGTTGTGCTTCAAAGGAGTTTGTCAAGAAGGTGAAATGGCAGCCTGTTCAATGTGAGAAAATATTTTGGAACCACTTATCTGATTTGGACCTAATATCTAATGCATAGAAAGAAATCTTGCATTTTGAAAAGAAAAAAAAAAAACATTTAAGAAGGGACAAAACATTTGAATCACTTTTCCAAAGAAGAAATACAAATGGTTCAAAAGGGCATGAAAAGATGCTTAACACCAGTAGCTATTAGGGAGTTGCAAATCAAAACTACAATGAGATAACATTTTACACCTACTAACCTGTCTGCCATTAAAAAAACAAAAACAGAAAACTACCAGTGATGGAGAGGATGTGGAGGAATTGGAACACTCATCCACTTCTGGTGGGAATGCAGAATGGTGCAGCCACCATGGAGGATGGTTCAACGGTTCCTCAGGAAGCTGACTATAGAATTGCGTATGATCCAGCAATCCCACTACTAAGAACATACCCAGAACAATTGAAAGCAGGGATGTGATCAGATATATGCACACCAACATTCAATGTGACATTATTCACAATTGCCAAAAGTTGGAAGCACCCCAAGCATCCATCAATGGATGAGTGGAGAAACAAAATGTGGTATATACATACGATGGAATATTACTCAGCTGTAAGAAGGAATGACATATTGACACATGCAACAACATGGATGAATCTTGAAGACCTTATGTTGAGAGAATTAAGCCAGTTACTAATGACAAACACTGCATGTTCGCACTGATATGAACTAAAGATATTGAGCAGACTCATAAAGATAGAGTCTGGAATATAGGTTACCAGGAGTTAGAAAGGGAGTACAGAATGGTGAGCTGATGCTTAATCTGGGCAGAATCTATGATAAGGTAGATGGGGGAAGTTTGGCATTGAATGGGGGTGATTGTGGTGCAGCAATGTGAATGGGGTTGAGGATGCTTGAGTGTGAGCAGAGTTGAGGTGGTGGGTTGGACTATCCATAGGGGTGAGTGAGGGCTGAAGGAAGGAGCAGGTAAATTCTGGGGAGTTATAGGGCTGTCGTCAAGAATACCACTGTGGGAATGATATTTTGGTAACTATTGTAAGGGAGGGTCTCTGGTGCAGGGTGTTGGTAGTGGGGAGGATATGTGTGGAAGGATACACATCGGGCATGCCTCTAATAAAATTTTAAAAAGAGAAATGTCTTTCTGAAGTACATTGCTGTTCATGTCACATCTCAAAAAATTTACCTGGAAGATAATTTTCCTTGGGTAAAATCTAACTTTCACAAGTATTCATCAGAAATCTTCCAGAGTTGGCCCAAGGTCAATTTACTAACCTTTGTCCTACCACATGAATATAAACTATGACGTGACAGAATAATAATAGACTTTAGGGTCAGGGAAATATTGGTCATATACTGACTCTGTAAATTTTTATCTCTGGGTCTTGAAAACTTGATTCAATTTTGTGAGCCTCCATTTTTAAAATTTCTATGAAAATGAGATAATATTATTCCTCATAATGATTTTGTAAATTGTGTTGGTTAACACAAGTGTTAGATGGCTATGTCATAATAGGAATTCATACTAGTTCTTTACCACCTTTACATATTGTATGTTTTTATTTGCTCAGATGCTTTAATACAGCCACACTGGATCCCCTTGCATTCTCCAAACACACGTGACAATCTACAATATCTATGAAATTCTTTCTGTTATCTTCTCTGCTTAGGATGCCTCCTCCCTGTACTTGTGATTCCATGTCCTCATACTCTCATTATCTTATTCAGGAGAATTTTGTAGGCCTATCAACAGATCAGAACTATTTCCTTTTTCTTCCCTATTCTTATATTTCCATTCATCTGTACTTTGATACTATTCAAACTATCGTATACCCTACTCTAAAACTTTTCTTAGAAGAAGGGAAACTTCTTAGACGTGAAAACTGAGTTTTGAACATTTACTTGAGGTAGGAGATTATGTGCTGCCTCATTTTTTTCTTTGTTATCTCTGTCTTAGCAATGTGCCTAGAATTAAATAAATGTTTACTGAAGCGAATTCACAAAATACTATATCCAGTTTTCATTTGACTGCAGACAATGTTCTCACATATGCAGAATATTCCTTATTCCATTAACAATCATATATTAACAGTAAAATAAATGACATCAGAGAGGACAAATAGTTTAGGCTCTGCACACTTTTGTCTTTCAGAGTGTGTATAAAATCAAGGAAAATATATGTACCCTATAATATGTTTCTAGATTTATTTTTTTCTTCATCAAGGTGGTACTACTATTCCAACCACCCCTTACTCTGACATCTTGTGAATCATATAAGCCAATCTCACTTTGTGCCTTGGCTCCCATTAATCAGCCATTTTTCACTGTGCAGGCTCTCATCTTTTCTTAGCAGAATGATCCCATTGTTTCCATGCATTTTCCCTGATTGAGTCACTCTCATTGCACAGCGAAAAAAAGATACAGGAACACCTAGAGGAAGCAATGTCTGGCTCTAGTGCCAAGAACTCCTCGTTCACTATGTCATCTCTTGGGGACTTTTCTGCATTTAACAAATAACTATTTTCCTTTCGGAAATCACTAGACTATCAGGCAAAATCTTCCTCATCATTCCCATGGCCCACTGTGGGCATATAAACTTTCCCTACCCTCCGGTGTTTTTACTCATCCATATAAATTGCCTTAACCAATGAAATATTAGCAAAATATTAACTCATTCCAAACTGTGATCCTCAGAAACATGAGAAATTTCTAACAGCCCACTGTGGAGTTTATACCCTTCACCATGAAATGAAAACACTTCAAGTATCAATTGTTTCTTATAAATGGGTTTAAGAATTAAGGCACATGAGCAGACTAGAACCACAACCAAAGACTAAAATATTTTCAACTACCCTAGTGCTAAGGATCTCACACAAGTTCTGCCAAATCACAGTCAACCTTCATCTCTTGCCCATTAGATTGAAACAGATATTTGCTGTCTTTAAACAATGAGATTTAGGGGATTATTTAATGGCACAAAATTTTAATGGAAACAGGATATGATTATTTATTCAATCAATATAGCACATTTTAAATAGACCCCTACTAATTAATGGAGAAATAAAATACAAAAGGGAGGAAAAGGATAAGCAAAAAAATAAAATAAAAGCATTAAGAAATTTGAGAAAGTTAATAAGAATAAGATATATGGCTTGATGTCCCAACTCAACTCAGCCCTTAGCAGCCCATCTCTTCTGGACACACTTCATTTTATTAAAATAGGTAGGAACCCAGGATATGCAGGATCCAGCCTTGAAGTCCGGTGATGTAGACTGATATCAGTCTTTAAGTTTAACTTTTCATTTCAATCACTGGGGAAAAAAAAAAAGCTTCATCTTGCCTCCTCTTAATCCTCAACAAATGTGTTCCCTTCTGTCTTCTCTTCATTCTTAATATATCAATAAGAATTTTGGCTACTGAAAAGACAGAAAAACACAGTATTTAATATGATGGAAATGACTAATAACACAACTTGTTTCTGAGTCTATTATTGTATACAACCTCTTACATGTCTGTAATGGTTAGGCTAATGTGTCAACTCGGCCAGGTAATTGTGTCCAGGTGTTTGTTCCAACACCACTGGGCTAATTGTAATA
>JAQZBX010103124.1:0-11087 GCA_029593785.1 Cabassous unicinctus | reverse complement strand
CCACCTACACTCAACTTTCCAGACAGGTTGAAGGCAGGGCTTGGAAAACAGTTTTTAATATATGGTATGGTCTGAGACTATGGGGGAATGATGTCTTGATATTTTATCATGATACAATAAATATTCCACCACAGTGTCATGTGGTTGTCTACAAAAGTTTTATGAGTATGATGATAGAATTCATAAATGTTGTGTTAGTTTATAGATTCTGTTAAAGATGTTTATTTACAGAAAGAAGAATGAGGCAGTTTGGAGGTGAAAACGCCTTATAACTCAGATTAGGATTATAGTCTCTCATATTTAAATTTGGTGTACTTAAAAAAGAAAAAATTTTAAAGTACTCAGGAAAATACAATTTTAAAAAATGGTTAAGTATATTTTATCATCTACTAATAAAACTTTACATAGAGAGAAAAAAATTTTCCCCACTCCGTATCAATGCTAATTGGAAATGAAAATTTTCCTTTTAAATAGTAAATTCTTTAAATTAAGAGGCTACAGTGATATGAGTTTGTGTGGAATATCTTTTTTAAAGAAATTTTTGAAACGGATTTTCTTCCCAATTGTTGATGACATAATGTAAACTAAATTGGAGAAAAATAGTCGGAGGAAACCGAATTCTTCACAGTGATCCCCTCATTTTTTAATAATTATAAATTTAAATCAATAATTCAGAGGAAATAATTTTACATGACTTCATGATTGTTTACTGACTCTTTAGGAGGCCCCAGGTTTTGTTTCAAGATAGCCTTTCCTGATTTTCTGGATATCTTTAAGTCATTCTTCAGTGTTGTGGGATTTTGATGGATTTATCCATACATATATAAGTGTTCTCATGCCAGTGTTCTTATGTCTGTCCTTGAACAACTTTTTTTCCTTATCTATCAACTTTATTGATATGTGATCCCTAACTACATCATTTGGACAAATTGAACAATGAAGGGCTTTTTAAGGATGTTCAAAAGGCCTTTATTTTAAAATTATCAACTCTAGCTGATATCGGAATGAAAGAAAATGTTAATTTATAAAGGGAGTGTAGGTAAGTAGATAATTCAGATATCATTGTCCATGATTTCATGATTGCTTACTGAATGTTTAGAAGCCTCTGGATTTTGTTTCAAGGAAACCATTCCTAATTTTGTGGACATCATTGGGCTTTTCTCGAGTGCAGAGAGACTGTGATGCAGGTATCCATATATAGATACCTGCTCTTATGACATATTGTAATTTTGTAGAAAGTATTGGTAATAAAATCAAATTCATTCTTACAAAGAAACAGAATCCAAATGTACACAAATGAAAACGCATGAATTCAGGAAACATATAGCTCCCAGGCTCCAAGTTTCACCTATATTTTATGAACAACCTAGACAAAATCAAGTAAAGTTAAAGGGACTTGTAGAGTCCACAAATTGCCAAAGAGTGACACAAATAATTGCAAGATGTCATATGGGAGAGGAATGGTTCATAAAATTCAAGGACCTAAAACATCAAGCAGGGTGTACAACCATCCAATTAATGTATGCGTGATTATAGCCTCCAACAATGAAGAAACACAAAAGGAAGACCACTTTAGAGAAATATGTAATTCCATAGTTGCATATTTTTCTCTCAACACCCTCTTTCATTTAATATAGGTTTTGATTTTTGTGTATCAGTCATACATGAATATTCTTAACTTTAAGTCTAGGTGTGGATAAACAGCCTTAGAAAATAAAAGGGCACAACATCTTACAGTGGTTTCATACCCACATTTCCAGCAGAAACTTGAATTGTGATTCATTTTTAAAAATTAGATAGAAGGTTTTGGGAACACAACTAATAATTATTTTCCATGGCTCAACTTGGGTGTACAATTCCTGACATCCCCAAATTTTTAAAAACAAATCTGCTTTACTGAGATATATTAAACCAAAATTTTTTAATCCAATGTGTGCATTCCCTAGACCTTGGTATATTCACAGTAGTGGGCATTTCTCTCTTCAATAATTATTAAATCTTTTCCAAATCTCTATAATAATTATAAAAAAGAAATACCAGAAGAATAAAGAAAAAATTATTCACCTCTCAATCCATTTAACACTGACATAGATATGTGTTTTTCTGACTGTCCTTGAACAAATTTTTATTTTGCCTATTAGCTTTTTTGATATGTGATCCCAGACTGCATCATGTGGACAAAGTGAGCAATGAATGCCTTTTTTAAAGCTGTTGAAAATGACTTTATTTCAAAATTATGAACCAAAACGGATATTGGATTGAAACAATATGTTAATTTTTAAATGGAGTATTGATAAATCGATAATTCTGAGATTTTTTTCCTATGATTTCACAATTCTTTACTGAATGATTAGGTGGCTCTGGATTGTCTTTCAAGAAAACCATTCCTGCTTTTCTGGACTTAATTGGGCACTTCTCAAAAGCAGAGAGTTTGATGCAGGTATCCATATATAAATACCTGCTCTTATGACATATGGTAAATTTTTAGAAATATTGGAAATAAAATCAAACTCATTCTTACCAAGAAACAAAATCCATATACACAAATGAAAACCCAGAAACTCAGAGAACAAATAGCTCTCCGGCTCCAAATTTTTCCTATGTCTTATGAAGCTCCTTGCCAACACCCAGAAGGGAAAAAGGTTCTTGTAGGGTTCACAAGTTGACAAAGAGCAACTCAAATGTTTACAAGATATCATGTGGAGAGGAATGGATTATAAAATTCAAGAACTTAATCCATCAAGCAGAGTGTTCCATACTCCACTCTATGCACACATGATTATAGGCTCCAATAATGAAGAAAGAAAAAAGAAGTCACTTTAGAGAAATAGGTAATTCCAAAACTTCATGCTTCTCTCTCAAACCTCTTTCTGTTAAAATATTTTTGTTATTGATGCATATCAGTCATACATAAACATAAGTACAGTTGAATTCTAAAGCAGATATCACGACCATAGAAAATCAAGGGACATAACACTTTCAGTGGACCCATACACACACCTTGAGCAGAAACTTGAATTGTGATTCTTTTTAAAAATTGGCCAGAGCATTTCTGAAACATGACTAATCACTAATATACATGGCTCAACTTGAATGTACATCTCCTGATATCCCCATGATTTTTTTTAAACAAATGTATTTTATTGAGACATTTTAAAACAAAATTATTTTTATCCAATGTTTACATTCCCTGGCCTTGGTGCATTCACAGTGTTGTGCATTCATCTCTTCAATCATTATTAAACCATTTCAATAGCCTTTAATAATTATAATAAATAAAGATAAACCAGAAGAATAAAGAGGAAATTATTCACCTCTCAAACCAACTGTTGACATTGATATACATAGGTTTGTTTTTTTTTTTTACTCTCCTTGAAAAACTTTTTTTGTTTATCTGTCAGTTTTATTGATATGTGATCCCATAATACAATATGTGGACAAAGTGAACAATGAATGGCTTTTTAAAAGCTTTTGCAAATGTCTTTATGTTAAAATTATGAACTCAAAAAGATATTACAAAGAATGAAAATGTTAATTTTAAAAGGGCGTGTGGGCAAGTCCATAATTCTTATATCATTTACCATGATTTCACGATTGTTTACTGAATGTTTAGGAGGCTTCAGATTTTGTTTCAAGGAAACCATTCCTGATTTTCTGGACATCATTGTGCTGTTCTCGAGTGTAGAGATATTGTGATGCAAGAATCTGTATATAAATACCTGCACTTATGACATTTTGTATTTTTTAGAAAATATTGCATATATAATCGAATTCATTCTTACAGAAAACATAATAAACATATACACAAATGAAAACCCAGGAACTAAAAATTACAAATAGTTCCTAGCCTCCAAATTTCTCCTATGACTTATGAAGGACCTTGCTATCACGCAGAACACAAAAAGGGATTTCAAGGGCCCACAAGGTGACAAAGAGTGATTCAAATATTTACAAGATATGGTGACTGGTTCATAAAAGGCAAGGAAATAATCCATCAAGCAGAGGGTACTGCGCTCCATTCTATGCACGTGTAATTATACCCTCCAACAATGAAGAAACAAAAAAGAAAGCCACTTTAGAGAAATAGGTAATTCCAAAACTTCATATTCCTCTCCACCCGTTTTCTGTTAATATATATATTTTTAGTGATACATATCAGTCATACATGGACATACATAAACTGGAAGTCTATAGCAGATATCACGACCTTAAAAAATCAAGGAACATAACACCTTACAGTGGTCCCATACACACATCTTGAACAGAAACTTGAATTGTGATTCATTTTTAAAAATTGGCCAGAATATTTCTGAAACACGACTAATCACTAATATACATGGCTCAACTTGGGTGTACAACTCCTGATATCCCCATGATTTTTGAAACAAGACATATTAAAACAATATCTTTTTTATCCAATGTGTACATTCCCTGGTATATAGCCTCCAACAATGAAGAAACACAAAAGGAAGACCACTTTAGAGAAAGAGGTAATTCCCAAGCTTTATGTTTGTCTCTCACAATCCACTTTCTCTTAATATATATTTTTAGTGATGCATATCAGACATACATGAACATACATAAACATGAAGTCTAGAGCAGAAATAAAAACCTTAGAAAATAAAGGGGCATAACACTTTACACAAGTTCCATTTCCAGCAGAAACTTGAATATTGAATCATTTTTTAAAAATTGTCCATAGCATTTCTGTCACACAACTAAAACTATTACCCATGGCTCAATTTGGGTGTACAATTCGTGACATCCCCAAGATTTTAAAACAAATCTAATTTAGTGAGAAATATTAAACGAATATCTTTTTTTATCCAACGTTTATGTTCCATAGTCCTTTGTATATTAACAGTGGTGTACGTTCATCTCAAAGATCATTATTAAACCTTTTGAATAGCTCTATAATAATTATAATGAATAAAGAAAGAGCAGAAGAATAAAGAAGAAATTATTCACCTCTCAATCCATTTGTTGATGCTGACATACATAGGTGTTTTTCTGGCTGTACTTGAACAACTTCTTTTTAAAATCTTACTGTTCTATTGATATGTGATCCCATAATACATCATGTGGAAAAAGTGAATAATGAATTGGTTTTTTGAACCTGTTGAAAATGTCTTTAAGTTAAAATTATGAACTGAAGCAGATATTAGATTGAAAGAAAATGTTAAATTTAAAAGAGAGCGTAGGTAATTTGAAAATTCTGAGGAGATCTTTTTCCATGATTATGTGAAGGTTTACTGAATGTTGAAAAGGCTCTGGAATTTGATTCAAGGAAACCATTCCTGATTTTCTGGAGATCATTGGGCTCTTCTGAAATGCAGAGAGATTGTGATGCAGGTAATCTTATATAAATACCTGCTTTTATGACTTATTGTAATTTTTTAGAATGTATTGGAAATAAAATCAAACTTATTCATACAAAGATACAGAATAATCATATAGACAAATCAAAACCCAGGAACTCATAGTACAAATAGCTCCCAGCTTCCAAATATCTCCTATGGCTTATGAAGGACCTTGCCAATACCAAGAAGAGAAAAAGGGATTTGTAGGATCCACAAGGTGACAACTAGTGACTCAAAAGTTTACAAGATATCATGGGAGAGGAATGGTTTATAAAATTCAAGGACCTAATCCATCAAGCAGTGTACCACCCTTCATTCTATACACACATGATTATAGTCTCCAACAATGATGAAACACAAAAGGAAGACCACTTTAGAGAAATAGGTAATTCCAAAGCTTCATATTTGTCTCTCACTATCCTTTTTCTCTTAATATATATATATTGTGATGCAAGCAATCATACATGAACATCTATAAACAAGAAGACCAGAGCAGAAATAACAACCTTAGAAAATAAAGGGGCATAACAACTTATGGTGATCTCATACACACATCTCCAGCAGAGACAAGTTGTGATTCATTTTTAAAAATTGTACAGAGCATTTCTGGTACATGACTAATAGCTATTACCCATAACTCTAGTTGGCTGTACAATTCTGGACATCCCCAAATTTTTCAAACAAATCTGTTTTATTGAGACCCATTAAACTAATAACTTTTTATCCAATGTTTCCATTACCTTGTCATTGGTATATTCAGAGTGGTGTGCATTCATCTCTTCAATCATTATTAAATATTTTCAATAGCTCTATAACAACTATGATAAATATAGAAATACCAGAAGATAAAGAAGAAATTATTCCACTCTTTGATCATTTGTTGACACTGACATACAAAGGTGTTTTTCTGGCTGTCCCTGAACAACTTTTTTGTTTATCTATCAGTTTTATTGATAAGTGGTTACATAATATATCATGTGGACAATGTGAACAGTGAATGGCTTTTTTTAAAGCTGTTGAAAAGGCCTTTATTTTAAAATTATGAAATGAAATCCATATTTGATTGAAAGAAAATATTAATAATAAAAGGGAGTGTAACTAATCGGTAATTCAGAGAAGACACTTTTCAATGATTTCATGATTGTTTACTGAGTGTTTAGAAGGCCCAGATTTTGTTTCAAGGAAACCATTCCTGATTTTCTGGACATGATTGGGCTGTTCTCAATTGTAGAAAAATTGTCATGCAGGTATCCTTACATAAATACTTGCTCTCAAGATATATTTTAATTTTTAAGTAAGTATTCTAAATAAAATCAAACTCAGTCTTACAAAGAAACATTTTCCACAGATACACAAGTCAAAACCCGGTAATCAGAGTAAATATAGCTTCCAACCTCCATATTTCTACCATGGCTTATGAAGGATAATGCCAACACCCAGAAGAGATAAAGGGACTTGTAGAGAACACAAGGTGACAAAGAGTGAAACAAATGTTTACAAGATAGCATGGGGGATAGTAATGGTTCATAAAAGTCAAGGACCTAATCTACCAAGTAGAGTGTATCAAACTCCATTCAATGCACACATGATTATAGTCTCCAAAAATGAAGAAACACAAAAGGAAGACTACCTTAGAGAAACAGGTAATTTCAAAGCTTCATATTTGTATCTATGCCCTCTTTCTATTAATATATATTTTAGTGATGCATATCAATTATACATGAACATACATAAACTTGAAGTCTAGAGAAGAAATCACAACTTTAGGAAATAAAGGAGCATAACCCCTGCAGTTCTCCCATGTCCAGCTGAAATTAGAATTGTGATTCATTTTTAAAAATTGGCCAGAGCATTTTTGAAACATGACTAAAAATTATTATCCATTGCCCATTTGAGTGTACAATTCCTGACATCCCAGGAATTTTAAACAAATCTGATTAATTGAGATATATTATACCAGTATCTTTTTTATTCAGTGTGTACATTCCCTGGTCCTTGGTATATTCACAATGTGGTACATTAATCTCTTCAATCAATATAAAACATTTTCAATAGATCTATAATTATTATAATAAAAAAAGAAATACCAGATGAATAAAGAAGAAATTTTCACCTCTCAATCCATTTTTTTACACTGACCTACATAGGTGATTTTCGAGCTGTCCTTAAAGAACTTTTTGTGTTTATGTATCAGTTTTATTGATATGTGATCCCATACTACATCATGTGGTAGAAGTGAACAATGAATGGCTTTTTTAAAGCTGTGGAAAAGGTCTTCATTTTAAAATTATGAATTGAAAGAGATAATACATTGAAAGAAAATAATAATTTTAAAAGCAAATGTAGGTAAATTGATAATTCTGAGGAGGTCTTTTTGCATGATTTCAAGATTGTTTACTGAATGTTTAGAAGGCCCTGGATTTTGTTTCAAGGAAGCCATTCCTGATTTTCTAGACATCGTTGGGCTGTTCTTGAGTACAGAGAGATTGTGATTCTCATATCCATATATAAATACCTGCTATTAAGATATATGGTATTTTTTTAGAAAGCATTGGAAATAAAGTCAAACTCATTCTAACAAAGAAACAGAATCCATATATACAAAAATGAAAACCCAGGACTTCAGAGTAAAAATAGCTCCCAGCCTCCAAATTTCTCCTATGATTAATTAAGTTCCTTGCAAACACCCATAAGTGAAAAAGGGATTCGTAGGGTCCACAAGGCAAAAAAGTGTGATTCAAATGTTTGCAAGATATCAAGGCGTACAGCAATGGTTCATAAACATCAAGGACCTAAACCATCAAGCACAGTGTACTGCCCTCCTTTCTATGCACGGGTGTTTATAGCCTCCAACAAAGAAGAAACACAAAAGTAACACCACTTTAGAGAAATAGATAATTTCAAAGCTTCATATTTGTCTCTCACCACACTCTTTCTCTTAATATATATTTTATTGATGTATATCAATCACACATGAACATACATAATTGAAGTCTAGATCAGAAATCACTACCTTAGAAAATAAAGGGGCATCACACCTTACAGTTGTCCCATACACACATCTCCAGCAGAAAATTTGTCAATCATTTTTAAATATTAGCCTGTGCATTTCTGAAACATGACTAATAACTATTATCCATGGCTCCACTTAGGTGTACAATTCCTTACATCCCCACGATTTTTAAACAAATTTCTTTTATTGAGAAATATTAGACCAGTATCTGTTTCATCCAATGTGTACATTCCCTGGCCCTTGGTATATTCACCATGGTGTGCATTCTTCTCTTCAATCATTATTAAAACTTTTCAATAGCTACATAATTATTATAATAAAAAAAAGAAATACCAGAAGAATAAAGAATAATTTTCACCTCTCAATCTATTTTGTGACACTGACATGCATAGGTGATTTTCTGGCTGTCATTGAAGAAATTTTGTGTTTATGTATCAGTTTTATTGATATGTGATTCCATACTATATCATGTGATAGAAGTGAACAATGAATGGCTTTTTAAAGCTGTTGAAATTGTCTTTATTTTTAAATTACGAACTGAAAGATATTACATTGAAAGAAAATGCTAATTTTAAAAGGGAATGTAGGTAAATAGACAATTCTGAGGAGACCTTTTTCCATGATTTCAAGATTGTTTACTGAATGTTTAGAAGGCTCTGGATTTTGTTTCAAGGAAATAATTCTGGATATTCTGGACATCATTGGGCTGTTCTCAAGTGCAGAATGATTGTGATGCATGTATCCATATACAAATAGGTGCTCTTAAAACATATAATAATTTTTTGAAAGTATTGAAAATAAAACCAAACTCGTTCTAACAAAGAAACAGAATCCAAATATACAAAAATGAAAACCCAGGTCTACAGAGTACAAATAGCTCCCAGCCGCCAAATATCTCCTATGATTTATGAAGGACCTTGTCATCACCCAGAAGTGAAAAAGGGAATTGAAGTGTCCTCAAGGTGACAAAGAGTGACTCAAATGTTTACAAGATATCATGGGGAAGAGGCATGGTTCATAAAAGTCAAGGACCTAAAACGTCAAGCAGATTATACCTCCCTCCATTCTGTGCACGTGTAATTATAGCCTTCAAATAACAAGAAACACTAAAGGAAGACCACTTTAGAGAAATAGATAATTCCAAAGCTTCGTATTTGTCTCTCGCCATTCTCTTTCCCTTAATATATATTTTTATGATGCATATCAATCACACAAGAACATAAATAAACTTGATATTTAGAGCAGAAATCAGGACCGTAGAAAATAAAGGGGCATAACACCTTACAGCAGTCCCATACACTCATCTCCACCAGAAAATTAAAATGTGATACATTATTAAAAATTGGCCAAAATATTTCTGAAATATGACTAATAACTATTATCCATGGCTCCACTTGGCGGTATAATTCCTGACATCCCAATGATTTTTTTAAAAATCTGTTTCATAGAGATATTTTATACCAATATCTCTTTTATCCAATGTGTACATTCCCTGGTAGTTGGTATATTCACAGTGGTATGCGATACTCTCTTCAATCATTGTTAACCATTTTCAATAGATCTATAATAATTATAATAAATAAAGAAAAACCAGAAGAATAAAGAAGAAATATTTCACCTCTCAATACATTTTTGACACTGCCATACATAGGTGTTTTACTGGCTTTCCTTAAAAACTGTTTTGGTTTATCCATCACTTTTATTGATAGGTGATCCCACATTACATCATGTCGACAAAGTGAACAATGAATGGATTTTTTCAAGCTTTTGAAAAGGTCTTTGTTTTAAAATTATGAACTGAATCAGATATAAGATTGAAAACAAAAGTTAATTTTGAAACGGAGTGTAGGAAAGTCGATAATTCAGTGGAGAACTTTTCCCATGACTTCACGGTTGATTCCTGAATGTTTAGAAGACTTTGGATTTTGCTTCAAGTTAACCATTCCTGATTTTCTAGGACATCATTGGGCTGTTCTTGAGTGCAGAGAGATTGTGATGTAGGTATACATATATCAATACCTGCTCTTATGACATATTGTAGTTTTTTGGAAAGTTTTGGAAATAAAATCAAACTCATTCTTACAAAGAAACAGAATCCACATATGTACAAATAAAAAACGAGGAACTCAGAATACAAATAACTCCCTCACTCTAAATTACTCCTATGGCTTATGAAGGACTTGCCAACACCCAGAAGAGAAAAGGGACATGTAGGTTCCACAAGGTGACCAAGAGAGACTCCAATGTTTACAAGATATCATTGGAGAGTTGAATGGTTCATAAAAGTCAAGGAGCTAATCCATCAAGAATAATGTGCTGCCCTCCATTCTATGGAAGCTTGATTATAACTTCCAAAAATGAAGAAACACAAAAGGAACACCACTTTAGAGAAATAGGTATTTCCCAAGCTTCATATTTGTTTCTCACCACCCTCTTTATCTTAATATATATTACAGTGATGCATGACCATCATATATAAACATACATAAATGTGAAGTCTAGAGCAAAAATCACAATCGTGGAAAATAAAGGGGCATAACACCATACTGGGGCACCATACACACATCTGCAGAAAATTTAATTGTGATTAATTTTTAAAAATTGGTCAGTATATTTCTGAAACACGACTGATAAATATTACCCATGGCACAACTTGTGTGTACAATTCCTGATATCCCCACGGTTTTTAAAAAAAAATCTGTTTTATAGAGATA
>JAQZBX010103123.1:0-11088 GCA_029593785.1 Cabassous unicinctus | reverse complement strand
TCCTTGCTTTGCCTCCAAAAGCACAGCCTGTTCCCAAGGTCTTAGAGCAGCTCTAAGCGCTATAACTTCACAAGCACAAGTGCAACAAGCTCCACAAAAACATCATTCAAAGGGTTAATAATTTACATTTCTTTTGCACTTAGTTTTGTGAAGTTTGAAAAATGAAATTTTAGTTTTAATTTCTTTCAGTAAAACTTTGTCATCTTCAACCAGAGGGAAACAAAAGTTGAAATTAATTTTGTTAAAAACTCACAAGATTAAATATAAAAGAAATGTAAATAACTTTATAATGACAGGTTTTATAAATTGGTGTTTTGATTTCTGAAGTTTTTAAAGCTTAAAAGTACATGATTTGGGGGCTGACCTGTGCCCTCCACCCTAACTTACACCGTCTGGAGTGTGTTGCATCTAGGCCAATGGTTCTCGAATGTCAATGCACATCACAGTCACCTGGAGGGCTTATGAAAAGGCAAAAGGCTGGGCCTCATCCCAAGAATTTCGAAGCCAGTGGACTTGGGGTAGGGGCCAAGAATTTGCATTTCTAACAAACTGCTAACTTGTTAGAGTGACAGCTGCTGCTGCTGGTCCCCTTTGAGACACACTGGTCTAGACCCCATGCTTTCCCTTCTGGGGTTCCCTGCACTTAGGATCTCTGACAAGCTGAGATGGGCCTGACTGAGGTCCTCTGGGATGGAGGCGGCACTGGAAGGCCAAAGAGGAAAGCCCCACGGAGTCCAGTCTGGACTGGTGAGGAAAGTCCAAGCTGGGTAGGGGTGGCACTGGTTCTTGAGTAACTGGGAAAATGGAAAAGATAACAGACTTAAACCACCAACTTGTAAAGTAGGATGCACTGGGCATAATCCCTTTAATGTTAGGATTGCCTCAGCCCCCCTGTGGGATTCTAAATTGGCCACATCACTGCTTTACTGACATTTTTACCCTCCCCTCTCACTCCAAAGTTCATTTTTATCCACAGAACTTCCAATGGCTGTGGCTCCTACAGGACGTGCTGCTAGGTCTCAGAAACTGAATGTCCGTTTCCTGTTTTAAACTTATATGGAGATTTGCTCAGGTTTATATTACTTGAACTATTTTGAGAAAAGCATATTTAAATACGATAGTGTAAAGCTGTTCATAAAAGTAGCGTAACTTCTAGCATTCTCTGGAAAGTCTGGCTTAAGCTATGATTTATGGCATAAAACTGAGAAACAAAGAATGGGAACAGAGTGATAAACACATATTTGAGGGGATAAAAGGAAAAATAATTTCCTTAAAGCACCACTTTCCCATTGTTCTAAAATAAGTTTTCTTCCCAAATGCCTTATTAATCAATAGCATAATACACAATATATTTAGGTATGTTTTAATTTGCTGAAGTGAAAAAATATAGGGGTATTAACAAAAATGAGAAACAGCAATGCATGACAAATTTAACAATTTGGAAATAGCTGATGGTTAATTCAAGGGCAAAAAAAATAGAAATACAAAATTTTATTCTTGGTCATTTTTGAAGCTGGTTTCAATAATTTTTTGTTATGCCTGGTAACAGAACTGTCCATCTCTTTTTTAAAATCAGTGCTTATTTGCCTAGATGTTCTGCAACATAGAATTTCATAGCTGAATGGAGCTGGGAGCCATATGCTACCCCACCTCGCACAAAGTTCTAAGAATTTGCTCTTGACACATAAGGGACAGCTTTTTTTTTTTTGAGTGCCTTCAATGAGAAATGTCTGTTGACTGAGACTGATTAAGAAAAAAAAAACTGAGCATTTCAATGATGGAAGTGTTAAATGCTCTTTTCTAGTCCAAGAATCCAGTTGGTCCCCATTTAATACTAAACAAAAGTGCTCTAAATACAGATTTTTAAAAAATGAATTGCTATTCTTTTCTAAAGTCAACTGATAAACATTTACTGGAAAGATAATGATAAAAGCCAGTTTTATTCAGCACTTACTATATACTGAGCATTTTTTAATGTGTTTACATAACTATTGTACTCAATTCTTTCTGGGTATTATTATTGTTATGGAAAACTTCCAAAAACATTTTTGTGATTATCTTTTTCTAGTAAAAAAAAAATCCAGGGAAACATTTTCTGGATCTAATTTTTTGTCTTAAATCACCAATGTTTCTTAAACACGGTATTTTAATGGAAGAGAAAACTCTTCCATTCTGACTATGTCAGCTGTCTAAGTTATGGCTCTGAATTGACGGGTTCAAAATTGTTAAAGTAAAATACCAAAAACCCAGTTGTACCCTCCTCTAGAGAGCGACATTGTTTTAAATACTTCTAAGTACTCAATGTTCTTTCAATTTAACAAGAGGTCACAGGAGGAGCTGAATAATCCAATATGCCCCAAATCAACTTGCTGCCAGGCAATCACGGAAGAAAAAGAACCCCCAACACTAAAAAAGATGACCAGACACTGGAAATGCTGCTGCCTCAGAGCTCTGGTCAGTGTGAAAGATGAGAAGAGACACAGTCAAGATGAAATACAAACCACATTTATTTTAAACCACATGTGATCCTTTCCCTTCTCCTAAGGCTCTCATGGGCTATCGAATCAGATTTCTTATTAGAAAGAATAAAAGAAAATCTAATGAGAAATGATCTGAAAAAAATTTGTCCTCAGACAAAAAAAAAATTATTAAATACCTATTATGTATTTAAGGGACTACATATAGGACGTGAAGGGGATGCCTTCAAATGGCAACTCACTCAGCATAACAAGACATACAAGCATAAGATAAGAAGGAACCACTCAAAGGAGTATGTACTCAGTGCAAATGAGTAGCAGACACCCTATAAGTTGTAGGCTTTCTGACAATGGTAAGATAAATGGGGACAGTAGCCAAGGAGGATATCTTGGAAGACATGGGATAAGACTTGGACCTTGAATTAGCCGTGTAGATGACATTTCAGAGTGTACAATGTTTGTTCAGGCCTGATTAGGGCAGAAAATGCTTATAAAAGAGTTGTAGGAGATACAATTAAAGAGTGAGATAGGGCCCCTATTAGAAAAGTTTGGGGCTTGTGTTGTAGTTACAGTAGAGGTAACAGTTAATTCATCATTAATATCCTTTTTCTTCGTACACAGAGTCCCAGAAATATGTAAGTTAATTAAAGGGAGACAGCTCTAAAGATACTCTTAAGGACAATGGAGTATAATGGAAAGAACATTGGAATTCAAATGAGGATATCCAAGTCCAGCCCCAACTCCATCACCATTTACTCTCCTGACTTTGGACAACTCAATCTGGCTGTCTGCAGATTGATTTCTTCATTAAGGAAATGTGGAATCAGATGGATGATTATAAAGACTTTACCCTGCAGTTCTGCTATCTAGGATTTCATGTCATAGTACCTTATAAGGTTGTTGTGAGCATAAAATGAGATAAAACAGGTAAAATGCTTATCACAATGCCTGACACATAATAGGCACTCAATAAATGTCAGTTGCTTTTATTATGAATCACTTCAGTACTTGGTTACTTCCTACAATTGTATGTCACTCAAGTTATTACAGAGTCCATAGACAATCCATACATTTTGGGCTCTGTGATGGTTAATTTCAGGAGTCCACATGACGAGGTTATTGGGTCCAGTTGTTTGGTCAAGCAAGCAATGGCCTGGTTGTTAGTGAGAGGCTATTTCGTAGATGGATTTAAATCAGTACATCTATGGCTGATTATATCTACAATCAACAAAGAAGACTGCCTTCAGCAATGACAGGAGTCTCCTCATCCAAGTTGGAGGCCTTGAAGAGAGAACTGAGGATTCCTGCAAATCAGAAAGAAGGATTTCTATCTCTACTTCAGCCAGCCCGTTTCTCCTGGGGAATTCAACGTCACCCTCATTGGAATTTCCAACTCATGGCTTGCATCCCACAGCATCTTGATTTGCCAACCCCAGATGGTCATGTGAGCCAATGCCTATAATAAATCTCTTATTATTTACATATATATATTTATATATATGAGCTTTAACAAACTTTAATGGTTGGGAGTCTGCCTGGAAAGACCTCATGATTGTTCATGTTTCACTTGAAAACTAGAATATTTTGATTCCAGGAGAATGTTTTATTCATTCCAAGTCTTCATCATTATCCTTATCACCTGAGAAAAGTCCATGCACTAAAAAAAATGTAAAGTGCTTAGAAGCATGCCTGGCACAGAGCAGGCATGACTGCAGTGTTAACTCATTGTTGTCTGGAAACTGCTTTGAAATGGCCCTCCTGTCCATCCTGGGCCAGTGCCGTGCTGCCCACAGCAAAGGCAAGGCATGCCAATGTTCCCTGCATCCTTGGGACCTGACTAATTAAGAAGGAATGACAAAAAGCTCAGTGAATGAATTAAAAAGAAAATGAAGCAAGTAGACAAGGGCCCTGGGTATTGTTCTTCTGTTCAGCCCTTCATTCAGCTTCCAGAAACATAATCCTTCTTTGAGGGTTATGGTGGTTAGGCTAATGTGTCAACTTGGCCAAGTAATTGTGCCCAGGTGTTTGGTCAAGCAAGCACTGGGCTAATTGCAATACAAGGACATTTATGGACTCTAGTCACCAGTGAGATTACTGCATAGATAGGTGATTACATCTACATCAAGAAGATTGCTGTCAGCAATGAGTGATGCTTTATCCTATCAGTTGAATGCCTTAAAAGTGGAAGCGATTTCAACATTCAGAGAGAATTTCCCAGCTCGTCTTTGGACAACCAACTTCTCCCAGAAACTCATCAAGGACTTTCATTGGAGCCCCTGGTTTGCAGCCTGCCTATGGAACCTGGACTTGTGCATCCCCACGTGAGAGAGATTTATAAAATCTCATATTATTGACAGATATCTCCTGTTGATTCTGTTTCCCTAGAGAACCCTAATACAAGGGTATTAGCAAAATATAAGAACATCAACAGTTTGCTGGGGCAAACCACAGGCCATTCTTTCAACTATCGGGTCCTATGCAAGGTGCTGGGAGAACTGAGAACCAGTGAGCTCTAGGGCCAAAGGATGTCGGGGTGGGGGTTGCAATAGTGCCTTCGGGCAGCCATAACCAGGAACCACAAAGTCGGGGGGCTTAAAACAACAAACTTATTCTCTTGCAGTCCTGGAGGCTAGAAGTCTAAAATCAAGGTGTTGACAGGGACATGCTCCCTCCAAAGCCTCAAGGGTAAGATGGATTCCTTGCCTCTTCTAGTTTCGAGTAACTCAGGTGTTCCTAAACCTGTAGATGGATCACTCCAATCTCTGGCTGTTTTCACATGATGTCTATCTCTGTGTGTGTGTTTCTTTGCATCCAAATTTCCCTCTTCTTATTTGGACACCCTTGTATTGGATTAGGGCCCATCCTACCCCAGTCTGACCTCATCTTAACTTGCAAAGACCCTATTCCATATAAAGTCAGATTCTGAGGTTCCGGGTTGGTGTGAATTTTAGGGGGACATTATTCAACCCAGTTCAAGGCTCAAAAGGGAAAGATGCATCAGCAGGACAGAGCAGACCAGCTCAGTGAGGCCTCTCCAGACCCAGGGGAGTGACATCGCTTCTCACTTTGACTCCCAAAATGAGCATCCAGCACAACAGTCCAGTTTACTTTAAGAATCTATTTCCATATTATTTTTATCCACTGGACACTCAATACATGAGATATATCCTGAGTATATCTCTCCTCATTTAATGTTGTCTTTTTATGTGGAGGACATCTAGAAGGAAGGGCTATGTCAACAAACATGGTTAGCAGCACATAAAAGTCCTTCCTTGCGAAGACAACTCCAGGCAACACAGACCTAGACCAGCAGCCTGCTTAATCAACAAGGGGAAGAGAAGGGAATTAACATTTTCTAGGCACCAATAACTTGTCTCACGTTTTCTCATATGTTCTCTTGTGTCATCTTCAAAATCTGGTGACCTATGTTATCCATTCTACAGATGGAAGAACATTCTCGTAGATGGATGGTTAACTTGGATTGGATGGATTATAATATGGACAGGAAGGGCAGGGAGGGGGTTTGTACATCTGTCTGATTCCAAAGTTCATGTTTTTTCCACCACTTTAAACCACCTCAGAAGTCAGAATCTGGAAGTTTCAGATTAAACTTTCCTTCCAAAAGAATGACAATTAAATAAAATGGAAATTTTTTTGGAGGTTATCTTTGCCTTGTCTGTTTTCACCGAAGCCCATCAATGGCTCCTGGACTGCTGCATCTGACTGATAATTGTAACCTTCTGTGTGGAGGTCACCAAGGGCCCAGGCTTCAGAACATTCCAGCAAGAATGCAGGATGAGGAAGCAGAACAAGAAGATCAACACAAAGGGGAAACATCGCTTTTTATTATTTCCTTTTCATAATATTTTGAAACCTTGATCCTAGTTCTTATTTTTCCCCCCAAGCTATTCCTGGTTTTCATTCCCATTACGTATAATATAAGTTCAGACAAAGTCTTCAGAAAGTCACTGAAAACAAACCATCCTTACATAAGGGAATAATACATTTTATTTTGAGCATAGTATTAAAAAGAAATCAATTATTAAAATTCTGTTAGAATGAAATGAAATGCCAGTGATATCAGAAGTACATGCAATTATCCATATCTTCTTCAGATTATGAGTCTATATATGCCTTTTGAAATAGAAAAGAAAAATTGGAACTTGAAGCAAGGCAAACTTTTCTGATAGTAAAGTTAAAAGAGCTTAAATAAATTCTCCCATAAAAGGTCAGTTATTTATGAAAATAGAGACTATAAAGAGAATACTTTATCCCCTTACATTTTTAGTCCATACTTTTAAAATTTTATATTCATGCATGCCACATATGTAAATATAATAACTTTAATAAGTAAGCATAATTCCCTTAAGGAAATATCTGCAATATGAAAGAAAATGATTCAAATAATTTGGTCTTAACTTTATCCATATTTAAAGCATTTAATTGTGATAAATATAGAATACATACACCAGCATAAAAGTTATATAGTTAGTGTAACAGATGTTTATCAAGAAAGACTGGAATACCTATTGCCCAAGTTAAAACACAGACCTTTAACTACACCCTAGAATTACTCCCCCATACCATGTATGTCTTCCCAATTATTTTTTATTTTTGCTTTTCCATCCAAAGAAAGAGATTATCTTGATTGTGATAGCTAAATTGTTCAAGTGATCTATACACATATGGACTGAATAATGTATATGCATATATATCCATATCCATACATATGAGCAAAAATGTATTTATCTAAATAAGTCAAAGCTGTACTTTGTAATGGCATTTACAGATGTGTCTATCATCACATGCCTGTCCTCCTTTTAAAAACTGTGTGAATCATCCTTTATAATCTGGCAAACAGAAGGGGATTTCTAAATGTTTGCTAATGATAAATGAACACATGAGTATTCCAATCTTAGAAATAGTTTGCACACCATACATACAGGTGCATTCCTCAAAGTCTATCAACCTAAAAACACTCATACCTATAATTTTGGTATTATGTAGTAAACTCTGCTAGATTAAAAAAAAATAATCCAAAATATCTGTTTATTTATTGAATCCCAAATATATGAGGCCCTGAGGCCTCAGTTTTATTAGCTCTTGTCATTAATGTTTAAAAACACATGGTTACTTTAAAATAAGCTGAAATCACCAAGGAGAAAAGAGAAGCCACCCATATGCCTACTGGCCAGACTTGGAGGTTGTAATTTTATGTATCAATCCTAGGTCTGGACTTGATCCTTGCTCTGAGAGCTTCTTCCTGGTCCAGGACCTCTCAATTTTGGGGATAAGCTCCTATAAAGCAGTGATTCTCAAAGTGTGGCCCCCAGTATCAGCATCACCTGGGCACTTGTTAGAAATGCACATTCTCTGCTTCAGCCCAGATCTGCTGGTCAGAACTCAGGGTGGGCCCAGCAGTCTGTGTATTGACAAGTCCTCCAGGGGATTCTGATGCTAACATTTGAGAACCATTGCTCTACGGAATGGGGCTCTAGCCAGATTCAGCTTGGTTCCAGAAACCTCCCTGCACTCCCTGAAGCCAGAGCTATATAACCTGCATTTCACAGCCTGAACATTTTCTCAAAAGCCTGCAAATTGACCACACAAATAGAAATCGAGTACTAACTGATGAGGGGGGAAGAGAAAAGAAGTCATAAATAATGATCCTAAGGCTAGGGGGAGTAAAATCTCACTTCCCCCCACCTTTATTCCCAAACTGAAAAAAAAAAAAACAACTCCTAATTTTTAGAGAGGTGAATAAAATGTTACACCATGGTTTCTCCAAACCACAATTTCTACACCATATTTTCCCCAATTGATTTAAAAAATCTATAGACTAGAAAGACTTTTGAAAACTGTACTATAATTCTATAGTTTCTTCTGTTTCAGGGCAAGCAACTCAGAATGCTGAAGTTTTGCCTTCAGTAATAATGAAATCAACAGCCTAATTAAATTAGAACCTGCAAAGATAATAAGAAATGTTGAGACTGTCAATGAAGTGTTGGAAATCTGACAAGAAGGTGCTATTACCTAAGTATTAGCTCTGTTTTGTAAAAAGACAATAGGTTTTTCCCTCAATAGTAACTGTAGAAATTCAAATCAAAACCACAATAAAATATCAGTTCATCCCCATCAGACTGGCAGAAACCCCAAAGCCTGATATTACCAAGTGTTGATAAACCTAAAGAGCAACTGGAACTCTAATATGCTGTTTTCAGTGAACATTAGCATAATCACTTTGGAGAGAGCAATAATGGACTGCCTCATGAAGCTGAAAATGTACATATTACCCCAGCAGCTCTAGTCCAAAGGACACTGAGAAATTCAAGTCCTTGAATATAAGGGCATGTGTGTGAGATTGTTTGTTACAGTTGGGGAGTTTGATGTAATTATGAATTCCAAAAATATAATTGGATCATGCTTGTAAACTGATCTGTTAATCTAGGCATGATTAAGCTTTGATTAGGGCTTTGACTGGGCCACGTCAGTAGGGTGTTGAGCCCCACCCCTTGGTGGATGGGGAATCGAATACAAAAGGCAAGGCAAAGAACAGAGTAGAAGCAGTCTTTTGAGAAGCAGTTTTGATGTTGGAAAGAAGGCCTCAGGAGAAGAGAAGCAAGCCGTTCACCTGATCGTCTACAGCTGACCTTGTGGAGGAAACACGAGATAAGCCCAGAGAGAAACGGAGCCCTGGGAAGAGAGGAACCCAAGAAGCCTGAACCCTGGCAAACGCCGGCAGCTGTCTTGCTCTAACACGTGGCAATGGACTGTGGTGAGAGAAGAAACATAACGCTTTATGGCCTGGTATCTGTGGACTTCTACCCCAAATAAATACCCTTTGTAAAGACCAATCCATTTTTTGGTATTTCACATTAGCACCCCTTTGGCTGACTAATACAATGTTCATCGCAGCACTGTTGTTGTTTTTTTACCGGGAGGTCCCAGGGATTGAATCTGGGTCCCTCCATATGGGAGACGGATGCCCAACCATTTGAGCCACATCCGTCCCCCAGCACTGTTTTTAATAGCAAAAGAATTTGGGAACAACCCAAATGTCCGTCAACAAAGAGAATGGATATATGAATTGTGGTTTACTCATACAGAGAAATATTACATGGTTTTAACCAAGATTGTAAAACAAAAAAGCAAAATGCACAAGGATAAGTACGGTTGTGATACCATCTATTACAAAGTTTAAATACTTGAAAAGCGGCAGTATTTATTACTAAGGAATATGTACATATATTAATACATTTATTCTAATTTATATACTAAATTATATACTTAGATTAGTATCATATATTTATGAGAATAACACAATCCAAATTTGAATAGTGTCTACCTCTTTGAGGGAGAGAAGGATACACAGAGGGCTTCAATTTTATTTATAATGTTTTATGTTTTCAGGTGAATACATAGTATTTTTATGTTATTCTCAAACATTTTTAAAGGTCCGAACTATTTCTCCACAAAAATCATAATGGGTTTTGAGTCTAGAAAGATAGGAATCCCAATGCCAGCCCTTACTAGTAAGTGAGACTTTGGTCAAATTACCCTCTCTGAGCCTTATTTTTCCCCTCTTGTGTGGAGGAGTTGAGGATCTGAGAATCACTTGTACAGTGTCCAGGGCAGAGCTTGACACACAGCAGGCACTTGGGAAACCCTTTGTTGCTTCCTGGGGATCACTACTGTATTAGTCAGCCAAAGGGGTGCTAATGCGAAATACCAGAAATGGGTTGGGGGTGGATGTGGCTCAAATGGTTGGGCATCTGTCTCCCATATGGAGGGACCTGGGTTCGATCCCCGGGACCTCCCAGTAAAATAATAATAATAATAAAAAAAGAGTTCTAAAAAAAAAAAAAGAAATGGGTTGGTTTTTATAAAGGGTATTTATTTGGGGTACAAGTCCACAGTTACCAGGCCATAAAGCGTAAGTTTCTTCTCTCACCAAAGTCCATTGCCACGGTTGGAGCAAGACAGCTGCCGACATTTGCCAGGGTTCAGGCTTCTTGGGTTTCTCTCCAGGCTTAGCGCCTCTGTTTCTTCCACAAGGTCAGCTGTAGACTATCAGGCGAACGGCTCGCTTCTCTTCTCCTGGGGCCTTCTCTCCAACATCAAAACTCCATCAAAACTGCTACTCAAAAACTGCTCCCTCTGTCCTTTGCCATGCCTTTTATATTCGATTCCCCCACCCACCAAGGGGTGGGGCTCAACGCCCTACTGATGTGGCCCAGTCAATGTCCTAATCATAACTTAATCATGCCCAGATTAACAGATCAGTTTACAAGCATGATCCAATTATATTTTTGGAATTCATAATTACATCAAATTGCCAAATGGCTACGACCACCTTCCTCCTTCCTTCTGTCTCTTCTGCAGCATGTCCACGATCTCCAGCTTCTTTCTTGTCAACCACAGACTCCTTCGAATTCTGTAGCATTTGCAAGAAACTGGTCTGAATGTGGAAATATCCAAGAGTCAGTTCAAGAGAGATTTGTATGTAGAAAGGAGAGAAGGTTGTCTCAGGCAGGGAAAACCTTCAACTTTCCCAGATAAGTGAAGGTGATAACACAGGGCCAGGAGAACCACAACTTGGTGCTGGTGATAG
>JAQZBX010103122.1:0-11105 GCA_029593785.1 Cabassous unicinctus | reverse complement strand
GATGAGGAAGGGGTCTGTGGCAGATGGGAGATAGCAGGACCAGTATCTCCAGTTAGCGCTCCATCCCCCAGAGCGTGGGTCAGAGAGTGTCTAGTGGGACGGGAGAGGCAGGGATGGAATTGCTGATCCAAGTCAGAGAAGGCGAGGCCGGCTTCCCACAGCTCCCGGATCCAGCCACGGAGCCCTCCCCAGTGCTGGTTCCTGCCAGACTTGCCATCTAAGCGCTCTGCCCTACAGTGCCCCCACAGGCCTCTGGCTCTGCCTCCTTTCCCACCTTCTGTCGCCTCCCCCGCCCTGCTTCCCACAGAACCGTCAGAAGCCCTGGGGAAGGGCCGTCAGGGGACTGCCTCCCATCTACTGTCCACACCCCGTCCCTGTGCTTGCTAAAGGGCCGCTCTGATTCCCTAGGGTTGAGTGGGGGCAGGGCAGAGGCTGCTGGCATGGTCCACGCCCTGAGTAGCAAGGGTGTAGGAGAAAGAAGAAGCAATGTGAAGTCTAGTTTTGTCTCAGTTTTTTCACACTGAGAAAATCATATAGCTTCTTTCTTTTCCCTTCTAGAAATGGAGAGTAATTCCTGCCGCCTACGATTTTTTTTTAGATAAAATGAGACAAATATGAAAATAGTTGGAAACATCTAAAACATGAGTGTACATGAGCTTCATTTTTGTGGATGCTTCCAGAAGATTTAAAGTCAAAGTGGGTTTTCATACATTAAAAATTGTGATACTATGCAGCAAAAAAAAATTTTTTTTTAATTTAAAAAACACAAAAATTGTGATACTAGCCATTGTCCTAGTTGTGTGAGAAGCTGACCTTCTCATATCTCTTTCATGGGAAGGTAAATTGGAAAATGTCTGTCAACATGTTAAATGCACAAACTCTGTCAGAGAAAGGTAATAGTTTTCACGGTATTTTTCCTAAATGGAATTTGAATCATATTAAACTAGTTTCTTTTTCTTTGAAAATTCTTTCAAAATAGTGTTAAAAACAAAAATAATAAAATATTACATTGCAATAATGAATGGGAAATTATGCAAGTAGACCTACCTTGAAAGGCGACTGAAAAATATCTGAGGATGTTCTTAGGGGTTATTCCTTTGTCAGAATACTGACACATCTTTAAAAATGACCTTGCACTTAACCAGCCACTGACAGAAAGAGAAAAGTTGCAAGAATTACTTATCCATAATACAGTACATTGGTTGATTAATTCAGTTGTCTCAGTTTGGGCAGCATAAGTTATGCTGCATAACAAAGCAACTCCGTCTTAAATCAACAGTCATTTTCTTTCTTGCTCATCCTGCAGGTCACAGCCAGGATCAGCCCCTATCAGAATCCTCACTTGTGACCATGGCAGAGGACAAGAGAGTTCTGGAGGGCCTCAAACCAACAAATAAATGCTCTAGTCTGGAAGTGTCATTTCCATTCATCACTCGTTGGTCAAACCTAGTGGTGATCTGCCCAACCACAGTGGGACCAGGAAATGGATGTTGCCAAGTGCCTGGAAGGCAAGAGCAGGAAATATTTGGTGAACCATTCTAATGATTACCATGTTGGTCTTCTGAAATAATCATCTCAAGATCTCCCGTGTATGTAACCATATAGTTTTCAAAGCACTTTCACTAATGGAATTGCTTTTGCTTCCCCAGCCTTACCAAACTACTTTGCAAAAAATGTTTGTTGAGTGAAGGAATGAGTCGAATAAACAGCTCTATTAGCTTTATTATTCTTGCTCAACTAATAGGAAAATTAAGAGTCTGAGAATGTTAAGTAGGTCACTCAAAATCACAATCAGAATTCTTTTTTTAAAATAATCTCTTTTTTTTTCACAATTGGTGAAAAATATTCAGATATTACTATCCACTACAGTCCATAATTTACTTTAGGTGCATTTTAGCTCAAATGCCACCCTATTATTAACATCTTGTAAGATTAGCATACATTTGTTCTGATTCATGGAAGAACATTCTTATATTTTTACTATTTACCATACTCATCGTCTGCAACAGGGTTCACTACGCTATACAGTCCCATGATTCATCCTTAAGCTTTTCTTCTAGTGACATACACGACCCTAAACTTTCCCTTTCAACCACAATCATACCCCCGTACAATCAGAATTCTTAACCAACATA
The DNA here is from genome assembly GCA_029593785.1 of Cabassous unicinctus. Classification (NCBI taxonomy): domain Eukaryota; kingdom Metazoa; phylum Chordata; class Mammalia; order Cingulata; family Chlamyphoridae; genus Cabassous; species Cabassous unicinctus. Next base: position 8,970 of record JAQZBX010103122.1, on the reverse strand, counting down.
TGATATGGTGATGACAAACTCATTACCTAGAATATTCAGCTAAAGAAACCAAGGTTATGCCTTTTGGTTATAACTTGATGCTAAAGCAAGTTCATGAGTGGGTTACCCAATCTTGTGCATTTATACTAGTGTCTTTGCCAATGTACCCCTAATATCAAATGTGTTTCCTATTGCAAAAGAAGGCCATGTTTGCTAGACAGGACTTGGAAGGGATGAGGGAGGGTTGGAAAATGTCTTTATTCTCTGCCTGCTAGATTGTCCTTCAAAACACAGCAAGTTGGATTCACTGTAATAGGAACAAAGTTTGCAGAGACATCCAAAGGGGAGGGCTGAGATGCGGAAGTAGGACAGCCAGTTCTGATTCCGCCCCCTTCTTCATTGCAGGACAAGATGAATCAGGGGCCTGAGCCATCCTTTCCTTTCAGAGTGCCTGCCCCACCCCACCCCACCCCCTTCAGCCCCTGCGATTGCTCAGCAAGGCTTGGGCTCACTGTGTGTCGGCAAGCAACCTCCTAGCCTTGAAGTTCATAAAGAGAGTCCAAAGAGATGGGCTGGGAAGACCACAGACTCTGGGCAAGAAAAGTCTAAATAAGAAGGGAGACTAAGGGGAGTAGGTGTAGCTCAGTGGCTGAGTGCCTGCTTCGCATGTGCCAGGTCCTGGGTTCAATCCTCAGTACCTCCTTTAAAAAACAACAATAACAACAAAAGAAGGGAGACTAAGACCCAGAGCCCTAAAGAGCCTGGGAAGGGAAAATCACGGCATAGAGGTGCATGAACTCAGCCTGGGAGGTGGAAAGGATTCCAAGAGACTTGCCAACTAGTTTTTCTTATAGATAGTTGGAAGACTTCGGTTTTACTATGTAAACATATCAGGGACAGAGGGGTTAAGACATGTTTTGGGAGTGAAACAAACATATATAGTTTTGATTCTAACCTTACCAGCTGTGTGGATTTGGGCCAGTTACTTCATCTCTAAATATTAACTTTCTCATTGGTAAAAATGGGTGTGATCTTGGCACCAATGTTATAGGTTTATTGTAAGAATTGCAATGGGATAAAAGATTTAAAGCTCTTAGCACTATGGCAATGCTAGGTACCACTATTATTAATATTTCTTTTGTTCAAAAGAAAATTTTAAGTAAAAGAATATGTGTACCTTCTAAAGCAATAAAATAAAAACTGAAGGGGAAATAAAAACATAAAAAAAAAACAAAAAAAAACTGCAGAGAAACAATAAAGATAGTCACTGAGACTGGCAGTGAGAAATAGAAGCTAACAGGGATAAAGGAAAAGGACTGGTGTCTTTTCCTGTCTCGCTTCCACTCTCTCTGTAGTCCTCAGCTCTTCACCGCTGCGCGCCCGGTGGTTCTCAAGCTTTAGCTAGCCTCAGCCTCCCTGGAGGACTGGTTACAGCGCCGACTGCCAGGCACGGAGTGTTGCTCAATAAATAGTTGTTGAAATTAATGAGTTCTTAATTGCATTATCTGAAGACTCGGGTGTACTGGTTTCTTGTGATAACGCAACACTTCGTGCCTGGCACTGTTTCAGGCAATGGTGATGCAGCATGCGGTAGACTGAATTGGGTACCCCAACCAAGGCATGTGCTTAGCCTTAATCCACATTCCCGTGGGTATGAACCCATTGTAAATAGGGTTCTTAATTAAGGGGTGGCCCAACGGAATCAGGGTGGGCCTTCATCCTTAGTACTGGATCCTTTATAAGCCGAAGAAATTCAGACGCAGTCAGAGAAGGCCACACAGGAAGAAGCTGGGAGTCAGCAGAAACCGGAAGAGCAGACATGAGAGAGAGAGAGAGATCACCATGTGATGGGGGCAGAGATACAAGTCACGGAACCCCAGGATTGCAGCAAGCCAGCCCCAGAAGGCTACAGACTTTGGGGGAAAGAGTGGGGCCTGGCTGATGCCTTGATTTTGGACTCCTAGCCTCCAAAACTGTGAACCAATGCTCTGGCAAACAAAGTCACAGCATACGTAAAACAAAAAATATTCTTATTCTTGCCTTGCATTTTAGTTGATGGAGATAGACAATAAACTAAATAAATAAAACAACATATATGATATGCTAGATAAGAGGAAAAATTGCCTGACAATTATTAAACAGTTAAGAGATTTTAATTCCTAATAATTAATTTAAAGAAACATAGCTTTATGACAACTCACACCATTTTCTTAATCTTTCATCTTTGAAACTTTATCATGGACCTGTTCTGGTCCATTAGCCAGCATTTGAGAACCAATGAAATAAACCATTTTCATAAATAAATTCACCTTTAATAAAAGGTCCATTTTATAAAGGCCCATTTTGTAAAGTCATCCCAACTCATTTAATAAACTTAAGATATGAAGGACAGGAGCTTGACAACTGTGCTGTCTAGAAATGGACAGAAATGAAGGCCAGGTAAGGATGTATGGACCATTCGCCTTTTCTCACTAGAGTGAGAATGACAACACACGCACACACTTCCCCCAAAACAAACCACCACATGCACTATTGCAGAGAAAACATAGTTTGACTTAATTACCTGATCAGGAAAAACGTATCAACCCCAAGATGGAAGGGGCCACTCTGAGAATAAATGTGCAGTGGGTTCCTAAGCACTCGGGTTTTCCATTCATGCACATTATCTGTAGCAAACAGAAAAAGCAGGTTCCTTTTGTTTAATAGAAGAAAACCACGTGATTTGTTTTTTTGTCTTATTTTTGTTTTTCAGAAAAAGCAAGGGGAACACCCTCACCTTGCAGCTGTACTGGGAAGGTTTTATCAATTGCTGGGATTCACATGAGAGGGAAACTTAGATTGGGAATAAACGGTGGTGACAGGGGTACTCGATGGTGACAGGGGTACTCGATGGCTTTGAGCTCCTTTGGGCTCTCTCGGTGGCCATGGCCTCCGTGGCACTACCTAGCACCTCTGTTCCTGGACGGGCACAGAGCGCCTGGGAGGCTTTTTCTAACTACCCTGGACTGACCCCCAGCCCACAATTCTGATATATGTGTCTGGCCCCAGATTAAGAAAAACGGCCAGATAGCACCACTGTTAGTGAATGGGAGAAGGTGGGGAAGCGCTGATTTAATGCTCGTGCATAATATTTAGTTATGCTTGACTGCTTTGCAAGGACAGGGGGGACATGTGAGTTTCTGCTTCATTAATCATGAGGAGAAGGAACTGAAGTCTTTGGACCATGAAACTACAATACCCAGGTATCACTGTTCACCTGGTAACAAGGTACCTAACTGATACCTAGGAGGAGTTAAAGCAGCCACTGGACAACGGCCTGGAGGACCCCCTTCTGGGAGGTCATGGTGTATCTCTAAAATAGAAGCTGGGCTGCTCGGGTGGAAGGCTGGGAGCCTCCCGCCATATCCCACCACAAGGCAGTTTCTCTCTTCCTTGACTGCTCATAGAGGAAAGGCTCATCCAGTCTCCGCACCCAAAGACAGCCACGCAGTCATCTGACCGGTGTGCCCCGAGATGACCCAGAGGAGACTCAAGACGCAGAAGCCTGTTCAGTGCAGAGCTTCCCGGGGCCTTTGGAGTCCAGAGGGCAGGCACGTTCTCCTGTCAGGAGAAACATCTCGGCGTGCTCCACGGCTCCTAGAAACCTGGAGCAGAAGCAGAGGTGTTACAGTCCATTCTGTAATCCAGACCTACCCACACACTGGCCCACAAACCAGAGCCAACTCACCCATGGCAGGGATTCCGGCAGGTACCCTGGAGCACCCTCACTCTGACCCAGGACTGCCCGACTCTGGGCTCCGTGTCCCATCTTGGTCTATCTATGGACCTTTGTCCTTGGCCTCCCTCCCCAGTGGACTTAACCTGAGGTTGGTGCCCCACGATGCCCTGCACATGCTCTTCTGCCCAGCCTCAGGCCCCAGGGAGCCCACCCCCAGACTCCAGCCCTGTTTTATGAAGGGTTGGGGGAGAGGGGTCTTAGATACCAGGGAGAAACGATATGAGTTTCACCTGAAATGGCATCCCTGACGCTTTCCCGAGGAGGAAACGCTTTTCAACAGCATCCCTGGGGTTGGTCAAGGTACAAGAAGGAAAACAGCTGGAGGGGCAGGTGATACCATAGCTCAAGGTGGGGCCTTGCAATGAGATGCTCCTGGATCTGACTCTAGCTCTGTGGCCTCTGACAAGTTAATTAACTTCTCTGTGTCTTTTTTTTTTATTTTTTTTTTAAAGATTTTATTTTTTATTTATCCCCCCATTGCTGCTTGTGCTCACTGTGTCCATTTTGCTGTGTGTTTTTCTGTGTCTGCTTGTCTCCCTTTGTTGTATCGTCATGCTGCATCAGCTCACTGAGCCGCGCGGGCTGGCTTGCCTTCACCAGAAGGCCCCGGGAATCAAACCCAGGGCCTCGCATATGGTAAACGGGAGCTCTATCTATTGAGCCACATCCGCTTCCCTCTGTGTCTGTTTCCACCTCTGCAAAATGGGAATAAAAGTAGATGTTATAATCACAGTACTATTGTGAAGAAAAAATGAGGTAGTGCTTATAAATCACTTTGAATTGTGACCAAACCATAGTAAGCACTCATGAAATCACAGTTACAACTATGACTACTTTAAGCCCTAGCACTTTACGAAAGATTACTTCCTTCCACTTGATTTATGCTCTTTATTTTCTAAAATTTAATTTTACCTATCCTGAGAGTCAATTTTGTGGCTAGAATTGTGAGAAAGGAGCCTCCAAAGCTCAAGCCAGCTCCAAGAGACTCACATTTCTCCTGGACACAGCTCAGGGCCTTCAACATTGCAGGCTCTCATAAATACTTGCATAATTGAAATTTACTCACAAACAAGACCTGGTTATCAGCAAGCATTGGAAATCTAAATTGATTTATTACCCTGAGCAATGTAATTACCTAACATTTGTAGGTTCCAGCTGTAAATGTTAGTTTTCCATTCAAGTCGCTCAGTGTTAGCGTGTCTCTGCCTTAAGGCAGATGTTCTTGATTTCATTCAGAGGAATTTCCACTCACTAGGAACTGGCACTGAATAGAGCACAATCCGTAGTTTCCTACACCTGTTCTCACCTGGCTCCTCTGAGTTCCTGGGATCCACTAGGGTTAGCCCAGTTACTTAACCTCCCTGAGCCTCAGTTTCCTCACTTTTAAAATTGGCACACTTTTTGGCAGGCTTGTTGTGAGAATCTGGAAACAATGTTGCCAAATGTCTGGCCTGATGGCTAACTTGGCAAAAAACCACTCAAAGTTTGCTATTAATTTTTTTTCCCATCTAAATTCTACTCAGGGGCAAACTTAACTGTGAGTGATTTATAAAATGTTATGAATATAACTGGCCCACAGGGAAGACATTTAGCCTGAGTCTCATTTTGCTCATTTGTAAATGGAAACTATTATAAATCACCCATCCCACAGGATCCCAGGGTGGATCGGATGAAACAATCCACGTGAGAGTGGTTCTCAAAGCAGGGTCCCTGGAGCATCAGCTCAGTATCACTTGTTGGAAATGCAAATTCCCAGGCCCCACTCCAGACCTACTGAATCTGAATCCCTGAGGTGGGGCCCAACAAACTGTGCTGGAACAATTGCTCCAGGTGATTCTGATACATGCCAAAGTTTGAGAACCACTGTGTGTGACAGAGCTTTTAAAAAACCTTAAGGCCCATTCAGACTTTCCCAATTATGGTTACTGTGAGCCAGACTTTTGGGTGCTGAAATCCATAGCTATTTACTTCATGGAAACTTCCTTATCCATCCATGCATGTTTTTCTCATCCAAATAGGAAAGGACAAGCTCTTGTAACAGGAAACCACTCTAAACAAATGCAAGGATTATTTGGAGGATAAAGAATCAGGAATCCAAAATACCTAACTGGGCTCCAAACTTCTGAAAGATGCAGTGTTTCTTATGTTGATGTGACTCTCACTGGTGAATGCAAAAGTGGAGAGAGAACCTCAGTGTCTCTCCATCTCAATTTTTTATTTCTAAACATTCAGAAATGTAATATTTTACCTGTGGTGGTAGTGACTCCAGTAAAATTGCTACAACCATGGACCATGGAACCCCTTCCCCCATTTTGAGGACATAGTTGCATGTGGCTATTGAAAAAGCTACTCTAACCTCCGTGCCCAGCTCATAGGGTGGCTAAGTCCTGACCCTACACTAGATTTGTGTGCCCTAAATCCTGTGATCTGGCCTTAAAATGCAGCGCTCTGAGGGGCAGCCGAACACCCTATAATATACCGTGGTGAATTCTGGTAATTGTGGGCCACCCTCAATCTGACACGTAGAAGCCTGGGACCCACACCTGGTATCCAGCACTTGGATGTGATTCCCCTGCTGCTCACTCAGCGAGGTCAACGTAGCACAAGCAAGTTCTTGGCAAATGAAAAGCCCTGCCCTTTCCTCCTCCTGCCAGCTTTAACTGAAGAGAAGGAGGCAAAAAGGAATGGCTTTAGGAGTAGGTGAGCACGTATTATCTCATTTAAATCCTTGAACAAATCCCATGATATGCCGCCATTTTACACATGTGGAAACTAAGGTCCACAGAGGTCAAACCACCTGACAGAGGTCAGGGATGGAGACGAAGGCAGGCGGGACGGAGGATGGTGAAGCACGTGCCTTTCCACCACGCCCACTGCCTCACTCATGAGGGAAATGGTTGAGGGATTCTGAGACCTGGGGGAGGCCATCGTGACTGTCCTCAGCATCTGAGAGGCCTACTCTAGAAACAAGAGAGTAGGTTTATTTTCTGTAGCCCTAGAAGGTAAAATCCGAGCCCATGGGTGGGAATTCCAGGGCAGCAGAGAATGACTCCTCTACAGGAGCCTGAGCAACAATTAGCACTTCCCACCACAGGTGGGGTCAAGGGCGCTGCCAGGTGGCTGAACTGCATCTGACTTTGGGAAGGAGCTTGCACCAGGGAGCCTCTAAGCCTCTCAGCTCTGAGATTACATTTGTCTTTACCCAAACGTGGTTTTTGTTTTTCCTGTTGTTAGGCTTTTGGGTGGCTGTTGCTGCTGTTTTTGTTTTTGTCTTAAGATAGGACTCGGATCTGAGAAAAGCATCTCTATGCCTTCCCTATTGCACATATTCCCTGAAGCCACTTTCTTACACATTCTTTTGGAAGAGCCATTGGAATTTTGTTTTATTTTTATCCCCCTACTTGGCGTAAGGACAATTGTGTGGATCTAAGGGGATCTGCCAAAAATTATTCCACATGTTCTAAAGGTATTGGCATGATCAGGCTATTCTTGTTTGATAGAATATACCTGATATAAAATTTGTCATTTTTACCATTTTTAAGTGTTAGATTTATAGATATACTATTCACATTGTCATAGCAGCAGGAGAAAATGAAGCTAAGGTTCTAGATTTTTAACTAAAGCATGGACTGTGACTCATCGCAATCCCTGCCTCCTGACACGAAGCCATGTTCTCTGTTTCTGGCTTGTTTTAATTAGCTTGGGTTGCACACTCTCCTCTGGCCTTGGCTTACATGCAAATCATTGACCTCTGGATGCTGGGACACTTCTAGGCACCCTCTGCGTAACTGTGATGCTGGAAATAGACATCATGATCTTGGAAACATTCCTTATAGGATAAGTGTAGGGAAACCCAAGCTCTGCTCTGACCTCGTCTTTGGTTAGCACAAAAACACACTGGATAATTATATTCAAGAAAGAAAGCAGTATTTTAGTGACATTCCCCCCTCGCCTCCCCTCTACCAGCACACCATGGTAAACAAACACTGAATTGTAAAGAGCTGAGACCCAAGCTCCATGCTGACATTTAAAGCTCTTGAGCATTCCCAGAATCCAGCGCGGGAGGGCTCACCTAAGTCTCCTCTCCTGGGGGCCTCAGCTTAATTACAATGCCTGCTTTTTCCTCTGCTGAGGCTCCTGGCAGTGACAGACACGTCAGGCGATCCGCCAGTCGACTTCTTTTTCACTTTTCCCCTCTCTCCATCTCCCCCAGAGGCCGACTCCTGTAACTGGCGACTCCCAGCGGCCTGACCCCCAGCCCCTGGCTGCCGCGTGGAGTCCTGGCCAGGCCCAGCGAGGACACGAACCTGCAGGGAAAAGACCAGCGTGGACAAGGCTTCCCTCACCCCAGACGGCAAATGAGATGCGGAGAAAACAGCCCATGGTCAAATGAAGCGCCCAAAGCCCCTACGAGAACATGGATAAATGGCTTTCCAAGAATAAAAATAGTGAAAGAAACTACAAAGGAAAAGATTAATGGATTTGAATAAACTCCTCATGATAATTAAAAAACAAAAATCAGAAATGAACAAACGAAAAGGAGCCTGAACATTGAGGAAAATATTTACAGCTGTTATGACTAAGGATTACTATCCTCCATATATATATATATAATGGACTTAAAAATGTATATTTATTGTGGTAAAATATATATATCATAAAATTTGCCTTTTTAGCCATTTTTAAGTGTACAGTTTAGTGGCATTAATTACATTTATGATGTGCAACCACCACCATCTATTTCTAAAACGCTTTGATCACCCCAAGAAGAAACTTAGTACCCTTAGGCAGTAACTCCCCATTCCCCCTCCCACAGCCCCTGGTAACCTCTAATTTGCTTTCTGTCTCTATGAATTTACTTATTCTAGATATTTGATATAAGTGGAGTCATACAGTATTTGTCCTTTTGGGTCTGGTTTACTTCACTCAGAATAATATTTCCAAGGTTCTTCCATGTTTTTGTGTGATCAGAACTTCATTTCTTTTTATAGCGAGTAATATACTTTTGTATGGATATACTAAATTTTGTTCATTCATTCATTCATCTGTCGATGGACACATGGGTTGTTTCCACTTTTTGGCTATTGTGAAAAATGCTGCTATGAACATTGGTTAACAAGTATCTCTTCGAGTTCCCTTTTTCAAATATTTTTGAAATATTGGGAGTGGAATTGCCAGGTCATAGGGTAATCCTATGTTTAAATTTTTGAGGA
>JAQZBX010103121.1:0-11087 GCA_029593785.1 Cabassous unicinctus | reverse complement strand
TTACTACCACGAAGAGCGGAATATAATTGCCCAATCTGCTCAAAATGCAGCCTTCTCTCACCCAGCAATACACCTCCAAGTTCATGCCTGTTCATATTCTACCCATCCTTTGCCCTCTGCTCAAGACTCATTTCTGTTACGAAGCCATCTCTGGGCATTGCGGTCCTGTTCTCCCTTGTCTGAACTCTTAGATGCCAACATAGAACATCTCCCATACCCACCCCCATCCCAGGTTGCCTTGTCATAGTAATTAACTTTCCATGTATACGCCTTGTCTTCCTACTAGGTTCTCCGGGTAAGTTACCTGAGGGTAGGGACAATGCTTCAAGGAGTTCTTCCTATTAACCATGTGATCTTCCTTATACATCAATGGGCTCCCAATTATGAATGACAGTGAGGTGTGGGAGCATCACAGGGCTAAGTGGCATTGCTCACATGGCACTGAGGAAGAGTAAGCCATTCTCTAGGGTGATTCGAGAATAACTTTCTAGAGGCATGACTTGCAAAACCAACTCTACTGACAGCAAGTAGCACATAGATTATATATATATATATATACACACATATATATATATATATATTTTTTTTTTTTCTCCCCTCCGAGATGTCTCCCTCATCTGTTTGCTCATTGTTTTTGCTCATTGTCTGCTTGCTCTCTGCTCGTTGTCTGCTCATTGTCTGTACTTTTTTTTTTGTCTTTAGGAGGCACTGAGAACTGAACCTGGAATCTCCCATGTGGTAGGGTGGGTGCTCAACTGCTTGAGCCACATCCACTCCCTGCTTGTTTGTTTGTTTTTGTTCGTTGTTTGCTTGTTGCCTGCTCATTGTTTGTTTGTCTTCTTTAGGAGGCACCGGGAACCAAACCCGGGACCTCCCATGTGGGATGCGGGTGCTCAACTGCTTGAGCCACATCTGCTCCCCCTAGATTTTTTTTTAAACAATTTTTTTTAAAGGAAAGGAAGTTTCCTCATGAACATTGAGAAAATACGAATGGAATAAGTTCTGAGAGCCCATGGACACACACATGCACCCAAATGAAAATGGTAACTAACAAAAATACTTGTAAATGTCAAATGCAAAATTGGCTATTTAATTTGAGCTGGTAGTTTCAATTCATTCATAATTAATCCTAGGTTTATTTTCAGCTCTGGCCTGTTTGCAATTGACCTTGCCACCTGTCTTCCTTGTCTCTGCCATTCTGTAGTTTTGCTCATTAACTGTTGGGCTTGACAGCCTTGAGGAAGACACTTGGCTTCCCAGGTCAGGCTTCCTCCCTCTGGCTGGTCAGGACAAGCTCTGCTTGCTGTCTACCGGCCACCTCAGCGCTTACCTTGACATTAGGAATATTCTTTCCCTCTACTGCTCTAATCAGGTTTTAAGAGGCAGAATTAAACATTTAAAATTGTCTCATAATGCTTTACACTTATTTAAAAATCCAAAGAATAAAGCAAGCAAATATGTGTATGATTCCCCCCCCCATCCAATAGGCTCAATGTATTGTTTAGATTTTGGAGACAAGGTTAGGAAGCCATCACTGAAGATGAAATTGGAGGACTACTTAGGAGTGTGCATAACTAACCCACCCTGAGTTTGTAAATGTATTTCCAGTGAGTTTAGACTAATTTTCAAACCTCCTCAAGAAACAAGGATGTCTCTGATATCTTCCCAAATTAAAATGTGATGTGACGAAAAGTCGTATAATTAATTGTATTATGTCTAAGGTAATGTTGTCAAGCTGAAGATTATGTACTGTCTTGAGTCCATAGGAAAAGAAACCCTGAACAAAATTATTTTTCAGCACCTGTGCCTGTTATTCCAATCGATTTTGAGGTATATTCCTAGGGCAGAAAAGGTATTGTTCCAGGAAGAGACATTTCTAATGGAATACTTTTAAATTTCAAATTCTATGGTTCTCTTCTTAACCTGACCTGGAGGTTTTTTTTTTTTTTTAAGGATTTATTTTATTTATTTCTGTCCCCTCTCCTTGTTGTTTGTGCTTGCTGTCTGCTCTCTATGTCTGTTCGTTGTATGCTTGTTTTCTTTTTAGGAGGCACTGGGAACCGAACCTGGGACCTCCCACGTGGGAGGGAGGTGCCCAATGGCTTGAGCCACCTCCGCTCCCCTGGTGGGTTTTTATTCATTTATATTTTGTCTCATGTTTCTTGTTCCTTGCTAGCTTTTCTGCACTTTTAAATTATTTTCATTAACTATTTCTCTTACCTCTGTTCCAAGATTGGCTATTGAAACCTGCTTCAATATCCACTAAGACCTTCAACTCCTTTTCCCTGATTCCACACTCAGCACATGGGAGCTGTTGGCCCAGCCCACTGATAGGGGCACCTTGGGAGGCAGGCAGGGTGGACAGCTCTTCCTTTAGTTCCAGACATGCACATTCTTGGTGAGCTGAATGTGTTCTTGCATCTTCAAAGCAGGTGTACAAGGAGAAGAACCTCACTTGGAAGCAGGCAGTGACCACACCCCACCATGGACAGCCACCTCCTGTGTCAGCTACCAGACAATAGAAAGTTTACAGAGACTGAAGGAACTGGTATGTCTAATTAGATGAAGAGAAGCAAATGGTGTACTGCCAGTCAGGCAATGAAATAATAGTAACCATTATGTGCCAGGCACTATTTTATGCATTTTACATATATTACATCATTTAATCCTCAGGAAGACCCTGTGAGGTAGGCACTAACATTATCACCATCATACTGAAGCACAGAGTAGCTAAGCAACCTGTCCAAGATCACACAGCTGATAAGTAGCAGAACTGGGATCACAACTCTGTTTGACTCTGAGGTCCAGATTTTTGACCACCACATTATACTATCTTTCTATGTAGTGCAGAGTGGAGAAAAGCTGGCATTCAGAGGCTGGGGCAAGGCCCAGGGATCACCTTGGACACTTAGAAGTGTCAGGATGGGCTCTGTACCCAAGTAATACTGAGGCCACAGGTGGAGGACAGCAGTGCCTGGGACAAGTCTAGAAAGGCCAAAAATCTCTTCCTTTCCTCACTTCATTTTCATTTTGTACAAAACAGCTGCTCTTTACAGCATGTAGTTTGATTGACTAATTGAAATCAGAGTTCAAAATCCCCAAGGACAGTGCTAAAATTCCTATAAAGGTAGGCTTAAGGATGGCAATTGGTTGAAAAAGAGGATGCAGGCTGGAGAACTTATCTTGAAGCTAGTCATAGTTTTATTTTAAATAGCATGTTTGCTTGGGGTAGCTTGTGGGGCGGGGGCTGATGGGGATTTTTGGAGACTGAAGTTCCTTCCCCAAGTCATTCCTTGAATCTGCCACTGGTATGAGCTGGATGTGGCTGTAATTAGTATCTTGTAAATTTAGCTGCTTCCACGTGTGTGTGGTGTGATAGCTTACTTACACCTTCAGAAATACGGAACACTCGGGCACTCCCAGAGCCCCAAATGGCACTGCCAGGACCCCAAGTGTGTCTGAAATCTACCCCGCTGAATAGCTGAAGAGGAAGTGCTTGGGAATCTGTGTGCTTGGTGATCAAGAGTGGATAAAATTCCATTAGAGGTAAATGTTGTCAGACAGAAGGCTGGAAAAGATATATTTTAAGCTGAGAAATTACTTAATAAATTCAGACCAACACTCTGTGACATTTCCCACAAGACTTTAATGCTGTTTACAAATTCCAGAGAACACCCTGAGTCGTTTCTGGCATGGGCTTATGATTTATTTCAAAGGAAAATGGGACAGAGTGTGTGGGTTTGTGTTTAATGTGAAAAGGGATTTGGAGATGAAAAGTCAACTGGCATGAAAGATTGCAGGGCAAATGCAAAGTAGCGGAGCATGTGGGTGGCCCTGGAGCATGTAATAGGGTATTGAGAAAGGAAGGGGCCTCTTACCATTCCAGCGTTAATCAAATAGTTCCATTTGCACAGGCCAATAATGCATTAAAGAGGATGGGTTAGGAGGCAAGGACAGATCCAGCGTTTCTGAAGCACTTCAATCCTAAAGACTTTCATGTCAAGAACAGGCAGAACTTTTGCTCTAAGGAGGGAGGCTAGTTATCTTTCCTATTCCACAAAAGTCAACACTTAAGAGGACATGACCTTCATCTGAAGCAAGATGGACTTAAGTTAGACCAAAGAAGGCAATTCTAAAGAAAATAAGACCTTGGACTCAGAACTTGAAGGTCTGGGGGCATATTTTCTGCATCCAAGACTCTGTTTCTTGGAAAAAAAGAGATGAATTTGATGACTTTGTGATTTAATCTCTTTGTGGTACAGAGAACACACAGGTGCTAAGGAGGATGCTATATCCCCAGAGAGTTGCTGGGGTTCAAGTACTGGGTGATGTGGCTGCAGCAAAGTGGGAGCCAGGCTGACGGGGAGAGGGCAAAGTGAAGAAGGATCTTATTTCTCCTTCTCTGGACAACTCCCCCCCCCACCACCACTTCTCCCTCCCTGAAAATTCCCAGCCCCATTCATCTAGCTTGCCATGGAGTATGTGGTTTGAATGGGAAACGAGGACAGTGATGTCCCTCATCTCTCTTGGAAAAAAAAAATGACATTCCATTTGGTTTTGGAAAATACACAATATTTCACTTATAAAATATTCAATCACTGTCATTAATCCTCCTGCCTGGGCCAGCTCTGTCCCACTTGGGCATGAGCTGCAGACTTTGGCTGTGGCTGCAGGCCCAGGAACCTCTCTTTTATGGGCAATTTAACTAGAGGCTTGAGAGTTCTCTGTTCTTAGAGGTGAACTCTCCAGGTAGGGGTCTGGGTCTGCCAGGTGCCTCCAAAGCAATCTCTGTCCTAAAGTCAAAGAGCTCCAGTTAGCCAGGAGATTGGCTGCGACTGGAACAGGGGATTTATAAAGAAATCCCAGGTCTGGACAAATTAATTGGTCTTAATGCAACAAATGATGCCACCTCCAGAGGTTCTATCCCACTCTCCAAAGCTCACAGACCTTAAAAAGTCGACAAATCCTTCCCACCCCTGGGCTGATCTGCTGTTCCTTCTCTATGTCCTCAAGCTTGTCTTTTTCACCTTCCTTTTCTTTGTCTCTCCTCCTCTCTCTTTTCTATTACTGTTTTTATCTTAAAAAAATAATCATATATAATTATAGGAAGCAGATGTGGCTCAAGTGGTTGCACTCCCGTTTAATATATGGGAGGCCCTGGGTTCAGTTCCTGGGGCCTCCTGGTGAAGGCAAGCTGGCCTGTGCTTGCGGAGAGCTGATGGTCCACGCCTGCACCCACGGAGAGCTGATGGCCCGCGCCCGTGGAGAGCTGGCGCAGCAAGATGACACAACAAAGGGAGACAAGCAGACACAGAGGAAATGTGCAGTGAATGGATACAGAGAGTAGACAGTGAGCACAAGCGGCAAGGTGAGGGGGGGGCGGGAGGGGAGTAAAAAAAAAAAAACTTAAAAAAAGAAATGTCAGAGCTGGTAGGGCCTTTAGGAACCATCAAGTCCAACTCCCTTCTTTGACAGTGGAGAAAACTCAGGCCCAGAAAGGGGAAAGGGGTGCTAAATCCCTTAGCAGATGTTTTCCCCAAAGCTTCAAAGCAATAACTTCCTCTTCCCCTCCCCACCCCACTCCCCCCTCCAGTGGGATGGGCCATTTGCCAGGAACCTAGGGACCTTGGCTGGAAAGAACTCACTGCTATTCTGCCAGTGGCCTGGCACCTTGAGGACGCACCTCACCTGCTGTACTCTCGGGAGAGTAAACTGAGGCCCTAAGGTAAGCTGGCAGATGGCCTTTCATTTCTAGCTCCCAGGGTATCAACTTCAGTGTATCATTCTGCTTTCCGCTAAAAGGATCTTGTCACAAGCCTCATCTTCCCATCCAGACCCTCCATCTCCTTAGGCATCAGCTTCTTGTGCTTCCTGAGCCCTCTTGGCGTCACATCTTGGACATTCCTGGGATACATCCTCTAGGACTTAGCTCAGGATCTACGTCCTCTACCCTTGGCCAAGAAGCTTTGTGCTCAGCCCTCATTCCCTGCTCACTGTGCCCACTCAGAGACACCTCTGAGACTTTGCCAGAGTTCCAGAATGACTTGGATTTGCCTTTCACTGAAGATTCCTCAGGACTTTTTTAGGAGGGAGTCACTGAGCCTTGAGGAATTTGTAGGACCTAAAAATGTGGGGAGAAGGGGAGGGTATTCTTTTTCTCTGGGGGAAAACCAGCTGCCAGTTCAGGCAGAATGCCTGAACTTGGTTTACCCATTCCACTATCCTCGGAGCCTGACCCCAGAGCCCCGGGGAAAGCTTTTGAAGTTCTTGGAGATGCTGCCTCCCCCGTGGGAGGTGTCTGTGGGTTACCTTCCTCACAACTCGGCTGCTGGCACCACGCTCTTGCTAAGGGAGGGGAGGAATTGTCTCTCTGACAAAAACTCTTGATGCTTCTTCCCTTCATCCCTTCAGATCCCTCCAAAGGCCCACATGTCTTAAGGCCCAGCGTTGGGGGCAGCCCAGAATCACAGAGTTGGAGAGATCTTAGGAGTTATCAACCCCTTCGTGTCTTGGATGAGGAAACTGAAGGGCAGGGAGATGAAGTTACTCAAAGTCCTGCGGTTTCTTGGTGATAGAACCAGAATGCGAGTGATGGCCCCTTGCTTTCCAGGACACAATGGGTGATCACCAGCCCTATCTCCCTGAACTTCCCAACAGCTCCGTGAAGTCAGTAGAACAGGTACGTGGAAAGAGCCCAGGGCTCTGAGACCAGGCTTCTCGGTCCTTTTTGGGAAGAAGTATTGCCTGGAGGGGAGCTGGGCAGACGTCCATCCCCAGCACTGACCAGCACTGCCAAGGGCTTTATGGGGAAAGCCCTGTGGCTTTCTCTATTTCAGTGTCTTGGCTACCTCAAGGGCATGCATAAGAAGTGGGAGGTTAGGCAGAAAGTCCATGGTGGCTGGCCATTATGAAGTCCTTTCAGTCGTGGGTGAAAGTTGCATTTCACTCTGTATACCTAGGAAGTTTCTTAGAGATGAAGAAGGGAAGGGAATGGTTTGCCTGGGGAGAAGGATCTACCCCAGATGCTCATGATGCCCAGTCTTGGTCTGTTTTTTCTCTGCCCCTTTCAGCATTGTAATTTCATGATTATAAAATGAAAGATTCTGTTTTCTGATTATCTTTTCTAATGGAGCAACTGAGCAAGAGACACCAAGCGGGAAAAAAAAAAAAAAAAAAAAAATCATAGTAGCTGCTTGACTCTGAATCTGCACTTTCTGCAACTGAGGACAGGACTAGAGAAAGTGGCTGGAATCCACAATGTATTTGGGCTTGTTCAATGTAAGCAGCCCACCTGCCAGTGGGCTTTCCCTAAGGCCTGGTCAGCCAGCCCCTTGGAGAGTCACATGTGATTTTTAAAAAAAATTAGGAAGGGAACAAAACTAAAGCTAAATAAGCCAGGGGCAGCCAGGACACTGGCTTCTCTCTTATCACAGAAAGATAATTGCCAGAGCCAGCTTTGTCCTAACACAGCCTCCTCTCTCAATATTCCACCCCTCCTAGCATGCTTGTTAACGATGAAGGGAACAATTCGTGTGATCTTACTAACAAGGGCTTATGGATTGATGGATGAAGGCAGAGCTGTTTCTTCTACAATAAACATTTCCTTCTGGAAGCAGCTCTTGTCCTAGCACTGGCTTTGGCTTCCTGTGACGCCCGTTCATAAATGATTCAGGCCCCACTTTTTTGCAGAGCGGTAAAGTGCTCTCTCTTTCCTTCACTCAGGAGCACAAACAGCAGCCTGATGCTGGAATTCAGTACCCAGTAAAACTTTCAAGTTCAAGAATAATAAGGCAACACCGTAAACAGTACACAGCATCCAACCACATCCAACCAGCAGCAGCTGTCAGCTTGGCTAGAGGGATTTGGGGTAGGAGAGAGAGAAAATGCTGGTATGTACCCATTGTAGGGCTCATTGGGGAAGGGTCTCATGGCCTTTGCAGCGGGTGCAGAAGGGGTGGCCTCTAGGTCCTGGATGCAGCTTTCCTAGCTCTCTAAGTGCCTAGGAGCAGCTGATTTGATCACTTTTCAGGAAGGTCAGACACTCTCCCCAGGGTTGGTGACCCCGAGCCTAGGCTACCAAGATGAAATTTTGCTCCCATTCCACTGCCCACAGGTTGAAGGGAAAACAATGCAAGCTCCTCAAGGCTCACTGCCTGCCAGGAGGCCATGGCCCTGTTTCTCCAGCCCCTGTTCCTTCAAAGTGCCCTCTCTTCTCAGAGCTCCCATAAATCTTAACCTTTCTTCAGGGCCCAACTTGGACCTGCTCCTTCATAAGGCTTTCTTATGAAAGCCTTAATCCTGGTGAGGATGTAATCCTGGTGAGGATGTAATGATGATCGCTACTATTCACTGGGCAGATCATTTGTTTTGTCCGTCTATCCTCATAACAGCCTTATTCGGTAAGTAATAGCAGTGTTCGCATTTTGCGGGCAAGGAAATGGGGACACTGCTCATTTCTGGTTTTGGGTAAGTGAAAGGGAAGGTGGTTCACAATGTGGACAGTGAGTATTCGGGGGGCTCTGAAGTGGTCAGCTTCTACCCATTTTTCTTTTTTTTCTTTTAAAGATTTATTTATTTATTTACTTCTCCTCCCCCCCTTCATTGTTTTGTGCTCACTGTCTGCTCTCTGTGTGTTCTTCTGTGTCTGCTTGTCTTCTCTTTAGGCGACACTGGGAACCGATCCTGGGACCTTCTGGAGTGGAGAGAGGCTGCTCAATCTCTTGCGCCACCTCAGCTCCCTGATTTGCTGTGTCTCTCATTGTCTCTGTTCTGTGTCTCTTTTTGTTGTGTCATCTTGCTGCGCCAGGTCTCTGCGCAGGGCAGCTTGTTTTTCACAAGGAGGCCCTGGGAATCGAACCCTGGACCTCCTGTGTGGTAGACAGGAGCCCAATCGCTTGAGCCACATCCGCTTCCCTACCCATTTTTCACATGAAATTCAGAGAGGCTAAGTAACTGGCTCTCAAGTCACACAGCTTATAATTGCCACAAGTGGACTTAGAATATAGGTGTCTGGTATCTTCTTTTTTTTTTATTTAAAGATTTATTTATTTATTTATCCCCCCCTTGCTGCTTGTGTTTGCTGTGTCCATTTGCTGTGTGTTTTTTTCTGTGTCTGCTTATCTCCCCCTTGCTGCGAGGTCTTGCTGCATCAGCCCACCGTGCCGCGTGGGCCGGCCTGCCCTCACAAGGAGGCCCCGGGAAGCGAACCCGGGGCCTCCCATATGGTAAATGGGAGCTCCATCGATTGAGCCACACCCGCTTCCCTGGTATCTTCTAAAATCCAGTGGTTGAATGCCCAGGCTGCAGTGTTCGCAATCCTCCCATCACTTACCTGGTTTACGACCTTGGGCTTGACCCCTCCGTGTTTCAGTTTCATTAGCTGAAAAATGGAGATAATAATAGTACCTGCCTTCTAAAGTTGTGGTGAGGATTGAATGAATCAAATGCAAGTAAAGAGCTTAGAACGGGATCCTTGGCACCTAGGAAATGCTCAATAAATATTGGTTATTATTATCTTGGTTCGATCCAATGCAATGCAACAAATATTTCATGAGCACCTAAGACGTAACTCTGCAACATGTTCTGGAGCAGCAGACCTGGGGGCATCTTCTGAACCGACTCAAACTAAAGGTACCTCCAAGGCCAGGCTCCACCACCTACTTTCCCTGGGAAACCTTCCAGAAACCCTCGGCCCACCCTCCTTTTACATCCCCCAATTTTATACCTTACCGTATTTTATAGAAATTACTCCCCCACCCCCCTCACTGAGATGTCTCCCTTATCTGTGTGCTCATTGTTATTTTTTTTAATTGGTTTGTTGTTTTTGCTCATTTTTTGTGCTCATTGTCTGCTCGTTGTTTTTGTTTGTTGTCTGTTTGTTTTTTCTTTAGGAGACACCAGGAACTGAACCTGGGACCTCCCGTGTGGGAGGTGGGCACTCAACTGCTTGAGCCACATCTGCTCCCTGTTCGTTTGTTTTTTTTGCTCATTGTCTGTTCGTTGTCTGCTTGTTGTCTTGCTCGTTGTTTTTGTTCATTGTTTTTGCTCATTGTTTGGTTTTTTTTTTCCCCTCTATGTCTGTTTGTTGTCTGTTCGCTGTTTTGTTTTTGTCTTCTTTTTAGGAGGCACCAGTAACTGAACCCAGGACCTCCCATGTGGGAGGCGGGTGCTCAACCGCCTGAGCCACATCTGCTTCCACCTTACCATATTTTAGAGAAATTACTTTTTGGTGATTCTTCTCCCCATGTACCTCTGTGTCTGTCATGTAACAGGGGTGCAGTCAATGTCGGTTAGTCTTAATCAAACTGAAAGCAGTTGGCTAGCAGGTGCTCTCTTCCTTCTCTTCTGAATATTCTTGCCGTTGACTTTCCACTCTGAGAATGAAGATTGTTCACTTTGAAGATTCAAAACTTTCCAGCTCAGTCAGCATCTACCTGTGCCCTCCCACTTTCCTGTACTCCAAGTCCATCAGTCACAGGGCCTGTGCTCAGGGAATGGAAGCTTTTATGTTAGGCGGCGTTTTAATGTTAGACCTAACTTAGTTGCACATACCTACAGTCCGTGCAATACATTCCAGAGCCGGGAGAGACAATTAGGGGGAATCATCCACTTTGGGGCATTGCCCACACCGCTGATCCCTCCATTAGCAGCGTCGCTGAGAGTGGGCGGTGGCGCCCCATTCCTTAGCCCTCCTCCCCTCTCTTGCGAACACCAGTTTAGATGGAGCAAGGCACTCGGCTAAGAATTTATCTCTGCTTCCTGCCAAGGAAGGAAAGCAGGAGCGGGAGCCTCTTCCTTGGGGGCGAATTACTTAATCACTTGTCTTTCCCCTTGAATCAATGCAACTAATGAACATCTTTTGCCTCTTCCTCCTTTCCCCTCATTCTCCTCTCCCACCAGCTTCTTCATATTCAAATTTCCTCTTCTTGCTTTTGCTCTGTGCCACCCATAACTTTACCTAGGGAAGATTGGGCCACATTGCAACCCAGCTCTTCTCTGACTCTTCTTTTCATCTCGCTCCCACCACAGCCTCTCTGCCTCTCCAGGTCAACCATCAGCCTGTTCAGAAGTGATACTAGCTGGGAAGC
>JAQZBX010103120.1:0-11087 GCA_029593785.1 Cabassous unicinctus | reverse complement strand
CCAGGTGAACCCTTCCCCACACATCCTTTCATCACTGACACCCTGCACCAGTGATCCTCTCCTGCCACAATTGTGACCCTTCTCTGATCCAAAACCTCTCCAAAAACGAAGCCAAAAAAACAAAGAAACAAAAAAAAAAACCCCACAAAATTAATAATAAAATAATAATAATTTAAAAATAACAAATAAAATACAAAAATAAAAAATGGAAAAATAGAAAAAATTTGAAAGAAAATAAAAATTTTTATACATGGTGTCTTTTTTCACATACTGTTATCTTGTATGTACAGTGACGATTTCTTCTGTATGTTCCCCCAGGGTATTATTTTTTTCATTTTATCTTCAAAGAAGCTTTAGGTTACAGAAAAGTCACATAGAAAATATAGGGGATTCCCATATACCCAATGCTCTCCACCTCTTCCACTCTCCCCTATTAATAACATTTTACATGTGGGTGTATGATATACAAATATTGAAGCATTTCTACTAAGCATGGTCAGTGGTTTACATTATGGTTTACATTTTGTACTGTATACTTTTATAGGTTTGACGAAATTTAAAATGGCCTGTTTCCATTATTGCAAGATCATGCAGAACAATTCTAATGCCCTAAAAATGCCCTATGTTCCATCAATTCTATTCCTTCCTTCCCCTCGCCTCAGAGCCTATGGTAACCAGTAAGTTTCAATTTTTGAAGAATAAGGTTCATAGTTACTTGCAATAATATTGAGGGCTTGACATATTGTTCTGTTTTCTTTTATTAGGCACTGCCTATATTCACACCCCCACACTCTGCACCAACAACCCTCCCCTGCCATGTTTGCTAAAAGAACATTCCCACCATTGTAGTTTTAACCACAAACCTACAAATCCCTTGAGTTTACCTATTTCTACCTCCAGCCCTCCCCCCAAGTTCCATGGATAGCCCAACCCCCCCACCCTGCTCACCCTCCCATTCCAGCACCATTGACCCCACTCACATCCCTGCACCGCTATCACCCCCATCCACTGCCAAACCACTCCCCTTCCATCTTATCATAGGTTTTGCCATATTCAGCATCAGCTCACCACACTCTACTCCCTTTCTGTCTCTTGATAACACATCTTCCAGACTCTAGCTCTGTGAATCTATTCAATTTGCTTAAGTCATATCAGTGAGATCATGTAATATTTGTTCTTCAGTGACTGGCTTATTTCATTTAACATACAGTCTTCAAGATTCATACATGTTATCCCATGTGTTAATACTGCATTCCTTCTTACAGCTGAGTAATATTCCATTGTATATATATAGTACAATTTGCTTATCCATTCATCTGTTGATGGACACTTGGGTTGCTTCCAACTTTTGTCAATAGTGAATAATGCTGCTCTGAACATTGGTGTGTATATATCTGTTCGTGTCCCTGCTTTCAATTCTTCTGAGTATATGCCCAGAAGTTGGATTGCTGGATCATAAACAGTTCTGTAGTTAGCTTCCTGAGGAACCACCAAACTTTCCTCCACAATGGCTGCACCATTCTACATTCCCACCAGCAGTGGATAAGGGTTACTATTCCTCCACATCCACTCCAACACTTGTAGTTCTGTTTTTTTAATAGCCGTCAGTCTAATAGGTATAAGATACCTCATTGTAGTTTTGATTTGCATTTCCCTTTTAGCTAGTGATGTTGAGCATCTTTTCATTTGTTTTTAGCCATTTGTATTTCTTCTTTGGAGAAGTGTCTATTCAAATCTCTTGCCCATTTTTAAAATGGATTGTTTGTCTTTTTATTTTAGAGATGTAGGATTTCTTTATATATGCTGGATAGTAGGCCCTTATTGGATAGATGGTTACCAAATATTTTCTCCCATCCACCTTCATTCTTAAAATATAGATATACTGTTTTCCCAGCGCCATTTGTTGAAGAGACTCTTCTTTCCCAATTGAGTGGACTTGGCCCCTTTATCAAAAATCAGTTGGTCATAGATGTGAGGGTTTATTTCTGAACTCTTAATTTGATTCCTTTGGTTTTATGTCTATCCTTGTACCAGTACCATTCTGGTTTGATTACTGTAGTTCTGTAATAAGTTTTAATATTGGAAAGTGTCCTCCAACTTTGTTCTTCTTTATTAAGATGATTTTGGCTGTTTCAGGCCCTTTTCCCTTCCATATAAATTGGTGATTGCTTTTTCATTTTTGCAAAGAAAACTGTTGGAATTTTGATTGGGTACAGATTATGTTGAATCTGTAAATTGCTTTGGGACAAATTGACATCTTAACAGTATTTAGTCTTCTAGTCCATGAGCATGGAATGTCGTTCCATTTATTTAGATCTTTGATTTCTTTTAGCGATTTTTTGAAGTTTTCTATCAGTCCTTGGTTAGATTTATACCTGATATTTGTTTCTTTTAGTTGCTATTGTAAATGGAATTTTTTTCTTGATTTTCTATTCAAATTGTTCATTATTGGTATATAGAAACACTCATGATTTTTACATGTTGATCTAGTATCCCATTACTGAGCTGAATTTGTTTATTAGCTCCAGTAGCTTTGTTGTAGCTCTTTCAGGATTTTCCATATATGGGATTATGCCATCTGCAAATAGGAAAACTTTAACTTCTTCCTTTCTAATTTAGATGCCTTTTATTCTTTTTTTTTTTTGCCTAATTTCCTGGATAGAATGACCAGCCAGTACTTTGGTGACAGTGGACACCCTTGACTCGTTGCTGATCCTAGAGGGAAAGTTTTCAGTCTTTCACCATTGAGTAGGATGTTAACTGTGGGTTTTTCATTTATGCTCTTTATCATTTTGAAGAAATTTCTTTTATTCCTAGTTTTCTAAGTGTTTTTTATCAAGAAGGAATGTTGAATTTTGTCAAATGCCTTTTCTGCATCAATTGAGATGATCATGTGAGGTTTTTCCTTCATTCTGTTAATGTGGTATGTTACATTAATTGGTTTTATTATATTGAACCACTCTTGCATACCTGGAATAAATCCCATATGATCATGGTGTATTATTCTTTTAATGTGGTGTTGGATTTGGTTTGCCAGTATTTTGTTGAGGATTTTGCATCTGTATTCATAAGGGATATTGGTCTGTCACTTTATTTTTTGGTATATTAATCTGGTTTTGGTATTAGGGTGACATTGGTCTTATCAAATGAGTTAGGGCATGTTCCCTTCCCTTTGATTTTTTGGAAGAATTTGAGTAGGATTGGTGTTCATTCTTCTTGGAATGTTTGGTAAAATTTAATTGTGAGCTATTTGGTCCTGGACTTTTCTTTGTTGAGAAGTGTATTAGTCAGCCAAAGGGGTGCTAATGTGAAATACCAAAAATGGGTTGGTCTTTATAAAGGGTATTTATTTGGGGTAGAAGTCCACAGATACCAGGCCATAAAGCGTAAATTTCTTCTCACCAAAATTCATTGCCACGTGTTGGAGCAAGACAGCTGCCGACGTTTGCCAGGGTTCAGGCTTCTTGTGTTCCTCTCTTCCCGGGGTGGCGTTTCTCTCTGGGCTTAGCTCTTCTGGTTCCTCCACAAGGTCAGCTGTAGACTATCAGGTGAATGGCTCACTTCTCTTCTTCTGGGGCCTTTTCTCCAACATCAAAACTGCTTCTCAAAAACTGCTTCAACTCTGTTCTTGCCATGCCTTTTATATTTGATTCCCCACCCGCCAAGGGGTGGGGCTCAACGCCCTACTGACGTGGCCCAGTCAACACCCTAATCATAACTTAATCATGCCCAGATTAACAGATCAGTTTACAAGCATGATCCAATTATATTTTTGGAATTCATAATTACATCAAACTGCCCAACTGCAACAGGAAGTTTTTTGATTATTGATTTAATCTCTTTACTAGTTATTCGTATGTTGAGAACTTCTGATTCTTCTAGAGTCAATATGGGTGATTTGTATGTTTTTAGGAATTCATTCATTTAATCCAGGTTTGTTGATGTACAGTTGTTTATAGTATACTCTTATAATCCTTTTTATTTCTGTGGGGTCAGTAGGAATTTCCTCCTTTTCTTTTCTGACTTTAGTTATTTGCATCCTCTCTTTTTTTTTTCTTTGTCAGTGTACCTAAAGGTTTGTTGATTTTACTGATCTTTTCATAGAACCAACTTTTGGTTTTGTTGAATTTCTCTGTTGTTTTTTAATTCTCTATTTCATGTATCTCTGCCCTAATCTTTGTTACTTCCTTCCTTCTGCTCGATTTGGATTTAGATTGCTCTTCTTTTACACAGTCCTCCGGTTGTAAGGTTAGGTCTCTGATTTGTGATCTTTCTTCTTTTTTAATGTAAGCACTTGGAGCTATAAATTTCCTTCTCAGCATTTCCTTTCCTGCATCTGTAAGTTTCATTTTCATTTACCTAAAGATATTTCCTAATTTCCCTTGTGACTTTTCCTTTGACACATTGGTTTAAGAGTATGTTGTTTAATTTCTCACATTTGAATTTTCCAGTCCTCCCTGTTAATGGTTTCTAGCTTCAGTCTGTTGTGATTGGAGAAGATATATTGTATGATTTCAATATTTTTTAATTTATTGAGACTTGTTTTGACCTAACATATGGTTTATCCTGCAAAATGATACATGTTCACTAGAGAAGAATGTATATTCTACTGCGTTGGGTGAAGTGCTTTATAGACATCTGTTAGGTCTAGTTAGTTTAGATTATTGTTCAAGTCTTCTGCTTCCTTATTGATCTTGTGTCTGGGTGTTCTATCCATTATTGAAAGTGGTATATTAAAGTCTCCTGTTTTTAATGTAGAACTGTCTTTTTCTCCCTTCAGCTCTTTCAATATTTGCTTCACATATTGTGGGTCTCTACCATTAGGTGCATATACTTATAATTGTTATGTCTTCTTGTTGACTTTATCTATTTATCAGTATATAGTGAATCTTCCTTGTCCCTCATAACAGTTTCTGACTTAAAGTCAATTTTATCTGATATTAATATTGCTACACTTGCTCTCTTTTGGTTGCTATTTGCATGCTATATTTTATTCAATCCATTCTCTTTCAACCTATTTGTGTCTTGAATTTTAGGTGAGTTTCTTATAAACTATATATTGTTGGGTCATGTTTTTTTATCCAATCTGTCAATCTCTTTTTTTTTGACTGGATAGTATAATCCATTTACTGATAATGCAGACTTTCTTCTGTCATTTTGCTATTTTATCTTTGTAAGTCATACCTTTTTTGACCCTCGATTGTTCCGTTAATGCCCTCTTTCATATTTATTTGATTTTTTAAAAGATTTATTTATTTATTATTTACTTTATCCATTTTAAACCCCCTTCCCCCATTTGCTGTTTTGTGTGTGTGTGTCCATTCACTGGGCAATTCTCTGTGTCTGTTTCCTGCCCTCTCTTCTCCTCCTCCTCCTCCTCCTGTCTTCACTGGGATTCGATCCTGGGGACCTCCGATGTGGGAGAGAGTTGTTCTGTCACCTGCACCACTTCAGTTCCTGGTTTTCTCGACGTGTCCCATCTTGGCTCTCACCTGTGTCTCTCTCCTGTTACGTTATCATCTTGCTGCGTGACTGGGCAGGGCCTGGCATGCCTGCGCGCCACGCGGGGGCCTGGTGGCACGCCCACCTTCCATATTTTTCTTTATTTTACCAGGAGGTCCTGGGGTCAAACCCAGGTCCCTCCATATGGCAGACGAACACCCAACCATTTGAGCCACATCCGCCCCCCTGATTTTTTTAATTGTACTATTCTGACTCCCTTCTCATTTCTTTCTGAATGTATTTTTCATATGTTTTCTTTATGCTTTACCTTTGGGCTAATTTTTTTTAATTATTAAAAAAATTATTTTTATGTCAATATTACAAGTTACTTAGTTAACACAAGGTAATAACTACAATAACAATAAATCTGCTTTAGTCAGCATGGGCTAATTTTAAAATCCTTAATCTATAACAATTGTGTTTGATTTAATACCAACTTAACTTCAATAGCATACACATATACTGTTCTTATACTCCTCCTTCCCCCCACACCTATATGTGATTATTACATACTATATATATGTTGTATGTCCAAATGCATAGATTTATCATTACTTTTTGTGCCTTTGCATTTTAGAACCTGTAAGAAGTAAAAAGGAATTACATACCCAAAAACACAATACAATATTCCTGGCATTTTAAGTGATCTATATAGAAACCTTTACTTGAGGTCTTTATTTCTTTTTTTTTCTTTTTTTAAAGATTCATTTATTTTATTTATTTATCCCCCCCCTTGCTGCTTGTGCTGCTGTGTCCATTCGCTGCATGTCTTCTCTGTGTCTGCTTATCTCCCCCTTGCTGTGAGGTCTTGCCGCATCAGCCCATGGCACCGCGCGAGCCGGCCTGCCCTCACAAGGAGGCGCAGGGAAGCGAACCCGGGGCCTCTCATATGGTAAACGAGTACTCTACCCATTGCGCCACACCCGCTTCCTGCCGTGAGGTTGCTGCATCAGCCCACCGCACCGCTCAGGCCGGCGTGCCCTCACAAGGAGGCCTCAGGACGCGAACCCGGACCTCCCATATGGTAAACGGGGGCTCTATCCACTGAGCCACACCCGCTTCCTCTTTATTTCTTTATGCTGCTTCGATTCACTGTTCAGTGTCCTTTCCTTTCAGCCTAAAGAACTCCCTTTAGCATTGCAGGGCAGGTCTAGTGGTGACAGATTCCCTCAACTTTTCTTTATCTGGGAATGTCTTAATCTTTGTCTCATTTTTAAAATACATTCTTGCCTGATTCAAAATTCTTGACTAGTGGGAGTGGACGTGGTTGAAGTAGTTAAATGCGCGCTTTCCACAAGGGAGGTCCTGACTTCCATCCCCAATGCCTCCTAAAAACAAAAGCAAACAACAAGCAAAGAAACCAGAGAGGAAAAAAAAAAAGCCAACTCTGGGAAGCCAGTGTGGCTCAATGGTTGAACGCTGGCTTCCCACATATGAGGTCCCGGCTTCCAAACCCAGTCCCGGTATCTCAGAAAAAAAAAAATAAATTCTTGGCTAGCAATTGTTTTCTTTAAGCAATTAAGTATATCATCCCATTGTCTTCTTGTCTCCATGATTTCTGATGAGAAATAGGCATTTAATCTTATTGAGACTGTATTGTACATAACATGTTGCTTTTCTCTTGCAGCTTTCAGAACTCTCTTCTTGTCCTTGTTATTCAAAAGTTTGACTACTGTGGTTCTCTTTGAGTTTATCGTATTTGGGGTTCATTGTGTTTCTTGAATGTGCATATTCATGGCTTTCATTAAATTTGGGCATTTTCTGCCGTTCTTTTGAATGTTACTTCTGTCCCTTTCTCTCTTTTTTCTCCTTCTGGGACTCCTATAATTCTCTTACTGATATGCTTATGATATGCTAATGATGACCCACAAGTTTCTTAGGCTGTGTTCTCGTTTTTTCATTCTGCTTCTCTGCCTGAATCATTTCAGTTGTGTAGTCTTTCAGTTCACTGATGCTTTTTTCTTCCAGCTCCAATCTGCTGTTGAATCCCTTTAGGGAATTTTTCGTTTTAGTTATTGTGACTTTCAACTCCAGTGTTTTCTGTTTGGTTCCTTTTTAAAATTTCTCTCTTTACTGAGAGTCTCATATTGTTCCTTCATTGAGATTTTAATATCCTTTAGTTCTTTCTCTGTGTTTTCTTTTCTTTCCTTGAGCATATTGCAAGTTATTTTTTTTTTTAAAGTCTTTGTCCAGTATGCCTGAAGTCTGGTCTTCTTCATTAATGGTTTCTGGCTTTTTGTCCTGTTGCTTTGCAAGGGCCATAATTTCCTGTTTTGGGTTTTTTTTTTGTTATTGTTTTTGTTTTGGTTTGTTTGTCTTGTAGTCTTTTGTTATATACTGTACAAAAGTGTTAACTGTCAGATTTAGTCCCTGAGCTGTCTGTTCCTTAAGTTTATATACCGATAGTTATATGACATAGATTTTCTTGAATGCCAGGAGCTAACAAAATGGACCAATGCAAAAAACAGCTTTCACAGTCTTTTCAAATTGGCTTTCAGTTGGCTGGTGCTCTTCTGAGTTTAGCCCTCCTATCAAAAAGGTCAGTCCAAAGTGAATGTGAAGTCCTCTCAGACTTATCCAAGCCCGAGTCTTGTCCTGTGCTTGCTCATGGCCTGAGGAATTACCCCATTTATAGGAATTTATATGTCCCTTCTGATCCCTATGAAATAGACTTTCTCTCATTCCTTGTTCTCTATTGCATAACTTAAAGCAGGTAATCCTTTGCCCCAGTCCCCTCTGAGTTAATTATTTCTTACATAGCTTTAACTATCCACAAGCTGCTTCTACCTGCAGGGCAAGTTCTGGGAAGATAAGCCCAAGATGAGTTTCCTAGTTCAATTTTTTAAGATACCACATTCTTTCAGGATGCCACCTGATAGATTGGCACCGACATACAGGCACCCCTGTGTGCATGTAGGGGTTTCTCTGGTCCCTTCAGAACAGGGTCAGGTATCCACATGGGGAGTCCAGGCCGGTGCTACATCATGCTGGTGAGGAAGTGGGATGAGGGGTTGGCAAGAGTGCCATGAGCTTCTCCTACCATTTTTTTAAACTGCATTTTCTTGATTTGGTACTTGCTCAGTTATTACAGCCTTTTAACTGTTTTATGGAGTTTTGATGAAGGTGGCTCTTCCAGTTTTTGCTAATTGTCCAGAGGAAATGCCCTAGAATGTCTTATACTGCCATCTTGGTCAATCAGAAGCCTTGAACTAGTATTACTAACAATCTCAAAATTAATATTACCCTGCTTTAAAAGGTACCATAGTTTTAATTTGAATATCGTTTTTTATAATTTCATGCAGCATATGTGAATGGCAAACCTAATAGCATGAAAAACTTTTACATATTAATTACTTGTTTTTACTAATCATAATTTCAGAAATGACTGGTTAGAGTAAAATGGCAGAATACAAACCTTATTCTATTTATTTTTTATTCTTTTTATTTATTTTTTATTTATCTTTGTAATAAAATCCAAAACTAAGGGAAAAAATCCCTTTGTTTACTGATTGGATTATAACAAGATTGCCACATAAAATTTCTTCAATTACATGCATGTCAAGAATTCATACTTTACAGTGCTTTTCTCTAAGCATTTTTTTTTTCAGGTTTTTCAGAAAATCAGCCAAATTGGACTCTGCCATGGGTTTTCAATGAATACAGAATCATGTGGCACAAATCTTATAGGATGACCTTTGCCTGTTTAAATAGGATGAAATGTTACAGGTGAGTTTATTCATTACTGTGTACAATAGTAGTTTTGTAATGATTGTATCTAATAAACCTAGTTAGTATGTAATAGCTCATGTGGTTTAAGTTAGATTTTATTTATTTAAGTATTTTTAACTAATTTATTTTCCAACAACTTTTATATTTGAAAATTTGAAACCCCTCAAAAAGTTGATAGAGTAGTATATTGTATATCTTGTCATATCCATCATCCAGATACAGAGATGGCTTTTATTTTTAATAGGTCAAAAATAAACAGGCTTTTTAAGAATTACTCATCATGATCAAGTGGGTTTTATCCCAGGCATGCAAGGGTGGTTAAACACAAGAAAATCAATTAATGCAAAACACCACATTAAGAGAATGAAGGAAAAAACCACATGGTCATCTCAATCAATGCAGAAAAGTCATTTGATAAAAAACAGCATCCTTTCTTGATAAAAATACTTAGAACACTAGGAATAGAAGGAAACTTCCTCAATATGATAAAGGGTATATATGAAAAACCCACAGCTAACATTGTACTCAATGGTGAAAGTTTGAAAGTTTTCCCATTGAGATTGGGAATAAGACAAAGATGCCCACTCTCACCACTGTTTATCAATGTAGTGCTAGAGGTTGTATCCAGACAATCAGGCAAGAAAAAGAAATAAAAGTTGTCCAAATTGGAAAGGAAGAAGTAAAACTTTCACTATTCACAGATGATATGATCCTATACCTAGAAAGTCCTGAAAAAATCTGCAACAAAGCTACCAGAGCTAATAAACAAGTTCAGCAGAATGGCAGGATACAAAATTAATATGCAAAAAGAAGTAGTGTTTCTATACACTAGTAATGAGCACTCAGAGTAGGAAGTCAGGAACAAAAATCCATTTACAATAGCGACTAAAAGAATCAAATATTTAGGAATGAACTTAACCAAGGACGTAAAGGACCTGTATTCAGAAAACTACAATGCATTGCTAAAAGAAATCAATGAAGACCTAAATAAATGGAAGAGCATTCCATGCTCATGGATTGGAAGACTAAATATCGTTAAGATGTCAATTCTACCCAACTGATATACAGATTCAATGCAATACCAATAAAAATTCCAGCAGACTTTTTAAAAGAAATGAAGAAGCCAATTATCAAATTATTTGGGAGGGTAAGGGGTCCAGAATAGTCAGAGACATCTTAAAAAGGAAAAACAGTTGGAGGACTCTCACCTCCAGAATTTAAATCATACCTAGCTACAATGGTAAAAATTGAATGGTACTGGTGTGAAGATAGACATACAGATGGATGGAACTGAACTGTTTGTTCAGAAACAGATCCTTATGGTCAAGTGATTTTTGACAAGGCTATCAAGCCCACCTAGCTGGGTCAGAACAGTCTATTCAACACATGGTAGCAGGGGAACTGGATATCCATAGCCAAAAGAAAGAAAGAAGACCCCTGTCTCACACCTTACACAAAAGTTAACTAAAAATTTATCAATGACCTAAATATAAAAGCTAGAACCATAAAACTCCTTCTAGAAACATCTTCAAGACCTGGTGGGAGGTGGTGGTTTCTTAAACCTTACATCCAAAGCATGAGCAACAAAAGAAAAAACGAATAATTGGGACTTCCTCAGACTTAGACACTTTTGTGCTTCAAAGGACTTTATCAAGGGGAAGCGGGTGTGGCTCAATGGATGGAGCTCCCGTTTACCATATGGGAGGCCCCGGGTTCGCTTCCCGGAGCCTCCTTGTGAGGTGGGCTGATGCAGCAATACCTCACAGCAAGTGGTAGATAAGCAGACACAGAAAAAACACACAGCAAATGGACACAGCAAACACAAGCAGTAAGGGGGGATAAATAAATAAATAAAT
>JAQZBX010103119.1:0-11095 GCA_029593785.1 Cabassous unicinctus | reverse complement strand
AAAATGTGGGAGGTGTGGGGAGTGGGGCATATGGGAATCCCCTATATTTTTTATGTGACATTTGTATAATCTAAGTATCTTAAAAAAATTTTTAAAAACAAAATTTGAAAAAAAAGAAAGAAAGAACACCTTCTGTTAGGAAATACTCAGTCTCCTTAGAAAGGGGACTAATTCCCAATTTCCTTACTGTTAAAAGCCTTCAGAAAGAATCACCATTATTTAACTGACTAGAACTCTTAAAGAACTGCTCTGATGTGGCTCAAGCAATTGAGCTCCCACCCACCACATGGAAGGTCCCTGGTTCGGTTCCCAGTGCCTCCTAAAGAAGACAGCAAGCTGGGGTGACACAACAAGATGACGTAACAAGAGACACAAGAAGAAAAACATAATGAGAGACACAACAAAGAAGGGAACAGAAGTGGCTCAAGCAATTAGGCACTTCCCTCCCATATCAGAGGTCCCAGGTTTGGTTCCCAGTGCCTCCTAAAGAAAAACGGAACACAGACACAGCAAGTGCAAACAACGAGAGAGTGGGGAGAAATAAATAAATAAGAAAAACAAACAAAAACCCTGCTTAATATCACCATAAATAAATTTTTTTTTTTAAATAAAAAAGAATTGCTGGCCAGCCTTCCCACCCTGACAGCCAAGATTGAGAAAGGGACAGATATCTAGTGATCCTAGGAGAAAGGAGAAAAGATTCAGAACATGGCGGGCTTACAAAGCTGGCTAGCGGAGTGTCCAAAGGACCATTTCAGCACACTGCTTCCCCCTTAGGAGACACAGAGAAGGGAAGCTGACATGAAGATAAATTACTACTGCCCAGTCTGTAGGACTGCCTGTAGCTGAGGCCAGCTGAGAGAAAGCCTCCTTCAGGCTGCCAGGTACCAGGTTAGACCTCCAAAGCAATTGTGCTTTGAAGCCAAAAATTGTGTTTCCGAATTTAGCTCTTCAAATGATTTGAATTTGTGTCTTCAGTGACAACGGCAGGTTGTGATAATAGCTGCTGAGCTGGACTCTCCAAATACTGCCGCCGTGCAGCCTTTAGTTGCGGCAGGCGTCAGAATGGTAGGTATCTATGGCACGGGGGATAAGCCAGATAAAAGCATGCTTGGTCAGCAGCCACAGTTTTGATCCCAAACTCTGTCCAGGCCTGTATCTGCATGAGCTAGATTCTGTGAACAGTGAGCCTGACTCAATCAGAGCCTGACTAAAGCACTCTGCCACAGGCCTTTTTCACAGATATCTGTGGAAGGACAATTGGCACTCACCAAATATTTCGAGTGCTTCCACCCACACCCCTCCCCTTGCCTCCGGAAAATGCTCAGCCATGTATGTGCCTGGCTGGGGCCTCTGGACGTGAGCAGAAGTGATGAGAGTCCACGCAACAGCCACGGAAAGGCGCTTCAGAGCCCCCATTCCTGAAGACGTAGCTTCAAGGAAGGAGATGCCCACCCCATCAGACTCCACATGAGCAAGAACTACAACTATGGTGCAAGCCATCCAGTTCTCAGGATTTGCCTGTTTTGGCAGTTTGCGTTAATTACCCTGACTAATTCAGTCTGAGAAATGTGTAAAAAGCCTAATGTTTGAAAAATCATACAATAGGCTTTTATGCTTTTTAGAAGGTACTTTGTTCTGAGAGAACTAAAATTTATTATACAATTCCTATCTGCCCCTCACTTTTACAGGAGCCTTTTATTACATATTCCTAGCATGCCATCTATATTCTTCAATTTTCTTCTTTTCCTTCTCAGTTGAACAGAGTTGCTTGGCTTAAAATAAGATTCACCACTTACAACATTATTAATAATTTCCATTTCGGTCTTAACTACATTAAACTGATAGGCCTACACTTCTCAACTCTAGACTCAGAACTTGTATCATTTCATATTCCATTTATTTGTAAAAAAAAAAAAAAAAGATGAAAAATATAAGCAAATAGTCATAAATTGTTTAAACATGCCTAGATAGCCACAAACTGAACTGCTGGCTAACAGCGAGGGCCTCCATGTGATGGCCTCAAGTTTTGAGATTTATGAAAGTTTGAATTCAGCAGAGGAACAGTGATTTTGAGGGTTCTGGAAGAGTGTATGGCTATGTGGTTATGCAGCTCGGGCACATCTACGAATCTGCCACCTGGGCTTCTGAGAGTGTCTTCCTGACCCCTCTCTTGCCCACCTCAGTTCACTCTCCATGTGGCAGGGAGAACGATCTTTTTAAAACATTAATCACATACAATGGAAAATTACCCATAAAAAGGAATGAAGTTCTGATCCACATTACATGAATGAACCTTGAAAACATTACACTAAGTAAAATAAGACAGACCAAAAAGACAAAAACTGTATGATCCCACTTATACGAAATAGCTAGAATAAGCAAATTCATAGTGACAGAAAGGAGATTAAAGGCTGCTGGAGGCTGAGAGAGAGTGCGGAATGGGGAGTCACTGTTTTGTGGGTGTAGAATCTCTGTTTGGGATGATGAAAAAGTTTGGTAACATGGTGGTGATGGTAGCCCAACATGGTAAATGTAATCAGTGCCACTGAATTGTACACTTAAAAATGGCTAAATGGTAAGTTTTTTGTTATATGTATGTTCCCACAATAACATTTTCAAAAACAAAACATTAATCAGATCCTATCACTCTCCAGTTTAAAGCCCTCCAAAGGCTTGCTCTTTAAACTTAGTATAAAATTCAACTCTCAACCAGCATCCATAAGGCCCTGCATCATCTGCTTCCAGCTGCTTCTCCACCCTCACTCCCAACCCTCTCCCTCTAGCTCACACCTGACTGCAATTTCTCTAGCACACCAGTCTGTTCCACCTTGGGGCCTTGCTGTTCCCCATACCCAGAAGCCTCATGCTCCAGGTCACCGCCTACCTGTTTCTTTCTCAACATTCTGGGCTGACCTCATTACCCAAAAAACCATGCTAACATGTGAACAACAACAGAAGAGAGCTCAAAGGACATTATTGGGACAATTAAGGGAAATTTGAATTTTAGTCCAAACTAAATTATATTATTGTATTCTCAAGTTTGAGAGTCATAATGGCATTGAGGTTATATAGGTGAATATTCTGTTCTCAGGAAATATTTGCTGGACTATTTAAAGTGTCATGATATCTCTAACATGTTCTAGGCGGTTCATCAACAAAAATCCACATGTGTATTTACATACACATACAGGCATGCAGGCATAGAGGGGCGAGAGAAGACAAATGTGGCATGATGTCAACAATCAATGAATTTAGGTGAAGAGAAAATGGGTGATTGTAGCATTCTTTATTTCAACTTTTCTGTAGATCTGAAATTGTTCAAAATAAAAAGGGTTTGTTTTTTTTTAAAGAGTACTTGACCCTGCTCTTTATCCTTCATCTTTATTTTCTGCATAGCACCTAAAATTCTCTGAAACTATGTATTTATTTATCTCGTTGATTATTAGATTTTCTTATTCCACTGGAATGTAAGCTCCTAGGAGCAGAGGCTTTCAGTCAGTGAACCACTTTACCCCAAGCACCCAGACCAGACCAGCACTTAATTAAGAGTTGTGGGAAGCGGGTGTGGCTCAGTGGATAGAGGCCCCGTTTACCATCTGGGAGGCCCGGGTTCGCGTCCCGAGGCCTCCTTGTGAGGGCACGCCGGCCTGAGTGGTGCGGTGGGCTGATGCAGTAACCTCACGGCAGGAAGAGGGTGTGGCGCAATGAATAGAGCACCCGTTTACCATGTTTACCATATGAGAGGCCCCGGGTTCGCTTCCCGGCGCCTCCTTGTGAGGGCAGGCCGGCTCGCGCGGCGCCATGGGCTGATGCGGCAGGACCTCACAGCAAGGGGGAGATAAGCAGACACAGAGAAGACACGCAGCGAATGGACACAGCAGCACAAGCAGCAAGGGGGGGATAAATAAAAAATAAATAAATAAAAAATAAAAGTATTACTCAAAATTACTAACAGGCAGCAATATTAATTTCCAAATGATATATATGTGTGTGTGTGTGTGTGTGTGTGTGTGTGTGTGTAGATGTCAAAAGTGTACCCTGAAATAGCCGATCATATAAAAGAAAACACAGTTTGCTGTCTAAAAGGCAGAGCCTTATAACATGCAACAGCAGGCTTGCTTAGTGAGACGAAGGTTCCAGGGGCACTGATTTTGAGCTAAGCCTCTGGGTCCTTTAAGGCAAGTGCTTCTGTTCTTAATCCACCAGCTTGCCCTCTGCACTTCCTCCTCCATAAAGACAGTCACCCTGTTGTAGTGGGTGGCCTCGGAGCAGTAACATCACAGCCCGGCAGAGCCTAATGCCTTGTAAGCTAAGCAGAGTCCTGCTCAATCAATATTTGGACGGAAGGCAAAAACTGAAAAGACATTTCAAGCATCGCAGGGAATAGTATTTTTCACTCAGAAAGTTACCTCTGAGTTAATACTGTACCACTTGCCCGGCAGGCAAAGGGGGCTGTTTGAGAAGCATCACTATTATCTTATGTAAAGAACAGAAAGCCCCCTTCCTAGGAGCTGTCACTTTTTAAAAATCCAATAGTACCTTCCAGTTAGAGTGGAAGACTGAACCCAGGGAATTACAATCCAATTCAAATTTTCTCCAAAAGGCTCACAGACTTTGACTGCTATAGAATATAGTCTTAAACCAAATCAATACATAGTTCATATATATATTTTATATTTTAAA
Source organism: Cabassous unicinctus (assembly GCA_029593785.1). Taxonomy (NCBI): domain Eukaryota; kingdom Metazoa; phylum Chordata; class Mammalia; order Cingulata; family Chlamyphoridae; genus Cabassous; species Cabassous unicinctus. The sequence goes on along the minus strand of JAQZBX010103119.1, from coordinate 6,409 downwards.
AACCTATGCTAAAGAAAACGACTCTAAGTCTGTAACGACGGCCCCCTTTGAATTTCTCTTCCTAGGTTTTTTTTTCCAATAGCTTTAATGAGATATAATTAATATACCATACTGTTCATCCACTTAAAGTATACAACTCAATGTTGCTTAATATCTTGACAGGGTTTTGTGACTATCACTACAATCTAATTATAGAACACTTTCAAAGCCCCAAAAAGAAACCCTGTAACCATCAGCAGCCACCCCTCCCCCATTCCTTCCCATTCTCCCCTTCCCCCAGCCCAGGCAGCCACTAATCTGTTTTAGCTTTGCTTATTCTGGACATTTCAAACAATATGTGGTCTTCGGGGACTGACTTCATTCACATAAAATGTTTTTAAGATTCACCCATATTGTAGCATGAATCAGTACTTTATTCCTTTTTATTGCTGAATAATATCCCATTGTGTGAATATATTACATTTTGTTTATCCATTCATCAGGTGATGCACATTTGGGTTTTTTTTGTTTTTTTTTTACCATTATGAATAATACTGCTGTGAATGTTCATATACAAGTTTTTGTGTGGATGCAGTTTTTCATTCTCTTGTAGGTACATAGGAGTTAAATTGGTGGGTCATATACTAACTATGTGTTTAACTTTCTGAGGAACTGCTGAACTGTTTTCCAAAGTAACCACACCATTTTACATTCCCACCAGTAATGCATGCTGTTTGTAATTTCTCTGCATCCTTGCCAACACTTGTTATTATGCATCTTTTTGATTCAAGCCATCCTACTAGGTACGAAGTGGTATTTCACTGTGGTTTTGATTTGCATTTCCATAAGGACTGATGATGTTGAGCATCTTTTGATGTGCTTACCGGCTGTTTGGAGAAATGTCTACTCATATATTTGGTCATTTTTAAATTGAGTTGTCTTTTTATTGAGTTGCAAGTATTCTTTATATATTTTGTATATAAGTCCGTTATCAACATATGATGTGCAAATATTTTCTCTTATTCAGTGGGTTGTTTCAGATTCTTGACGGTTTCATTTGCAGCATGAAAGCTTTAAATTTTGATGTAGCCCAATTTGTTTTTTTTAATCACTTGGACTTTTGGTGTCCTACCAAAAAATCATAGCCTGATATATTCCTAGAAAAGAAAACAAAGACCCAAAGAATATAAGATTTTAAAGATGACTTTAAGCCTCCTTCACATTTTTAAGGGGTATATTGGTTTCTAAATTAAAAGATTACTATATCTGTAGTAATGGTAAGAATAATACTAGCTAACATATACAGTATTGGACAAGGGACTGTGCTACGTGATTTAAGTATGTATTGCATATAATTTTCAAGATAATTCTACATACAAGTCCAGTGTATGGTCGTTTCCCCAGATGAGGAAACTGAGTTTAGAGAGGCTAAGTCCCCCACCTCACACAGCTAGTAAGTCAGTCACTTTCACATTTTTCTAATCTAAAATGAATTGATCACCCTCTGTATAATGTACATAACTTGTAGATATTGCCTAATAGCAGATATAAAAATCTAAATGTTCCCTCAGGGTCTAAGAACATGGCCCAAAGCAGCCCACCACAAACTTGAAATTTCCTTGAAGGCTCCTATTTTATATTTAAACTCACACAAAACTTTCCATCTCTATAAAACATCTGTGTTTATTTAAAATACTGATTTTATATGAAAACACTTATCCTCTTAACCATTAGGGAAAAATAAAACTTTCCTCAGTGTTCGTGGAAAATGACCCCCAGGGAAGTGGCTCCAGGTAGCTTTGCTGGCCCCTGGAGGTAACCCACTAGAAGCAGGGGATTCCCTTGCTGACCCCTCCCCTTCTTTTTCAATTACAATTAAAATGTTTCTGAAATGGCACATACTCCCTCTTCTAAATCCTCTTAAACTTTCCTTAGGTCTTCTTGGAAGAACTCAGGGTCACAGGCTTTCTGCTGACAATATCCCTGCGGTTACCTGACGGACGACACCTGGTCCTAGAGCATGGCTATAAAATAATTTTCTTCAAGCAAATCTTATTTTCATACTGACTTACATTATAAAAGTGAAGATGTATTCCCACAGGAGCAAAGAAATGTAGCCTCAACATGTAATTTTGAAACAATTGCATCTGCAGGAAAGCATTTCAAAATCACATATTTAAAAAGCAAGTGTGCCATTTTCGATAAAGCCAGGCTTAGTCAGAAAGAGAAGTAGTGTACTAAAACTCAGAATACTGTGCCAAGATCTGCATTTCCTTGTGGACTAGATGCCACAAAAGGAAATCTGTCTACCATGTTCCCTGGGCTTATATAATCTGCCTGTGACTGGTTTTAAAGGGAAAAAAAGGAAAATTATAATACTAAACGTTTCTAAATGTGTTGATTAAGGATGATCTCTTAGTTAATCCATGGTAAGAGCCAATCCATGCTTCCACTGATGCATTTCTTAATATTCTTTGTACTTTCGTTATAGTGAAAATAGGTTTATTCTCACATAAGTCTCCACAACCTTCCATTTTATTCCTCTGGGACTTCATGTCCACACTGGTGTGCAATTGCATTTCTCTGATATAGAAAAAGGAAAGGAAAGATTTACCAAGATTGCCCTGGAAATTTAATAATTTCTGCAGGACTTTCCTAAACCTATCAATGAAGTTTGACATTGGGGCAAAAAGGACAGCTTGTCAAAGCCTGAGTCTGCCCTCTCTGGCATGTGCCTGGCAAGCAGGGGAGGCAGCAAGCCCCAAGTCCATTTGTAAGAAGACGGGAAAGCATCCTAGTAAGAACACATCCTGAGAGAAAAGGGTCAAGCATAATGAGCAGGATCCAGTAAGAAAGCCTCAGTCCTTGCGGTCTCAAATTGGGGAGTTGAAGAGCTTTGTTACAAGGTATGGTCAGAAGTCAGGAAAACCAACAAGGGCTGGTGCAGTGCCGCAGGGCTAGTAACACAGCAGAGCCTTGTGGTTTCTGGAATGTGAAAGTGCAGAGAGGGGCCCCAGGTTGCCCCAGGGAGGAAGACAGGGGAGTAAGTACCTGACCTCTTTCTCCTCTCACCCTCCATGTCTTACTGGTGCCTCCAGAGGGCAAGGAAGCCCACTGCCATGTCCACGTGGGGACCCTGGCAGCACACCTGCGGTTGAACACGTTGGGTTTGTTGTTCATTGTTGTGAGCAAGAATGCACACCATGCGAATATTCCCGCTGTCCTGATCTTGTGATAATCAGGATAGGCTAAACATTCGCTATATTAGAAAACACGCATGTGTCCCCAGACCTAGTTTTTCTCTCTACATCTGGCTTTTAGAATGCTGGTGATAAACTAAGCCTGGTTTATTATGTGACCATCCTGTATGGGAAATTACTGTAATTCCAGGTATCTTTGGTCAACCTTAAGAGATAAAGCAGGGGGGCGGATGTGGCTCGAATGGTTGGGTGTCTGTCTCCCATATGGAGGGACCTGGGGTTGATCCCCAGGACCTCCTGGTAAAAATTTAAAAACAGAAAAATATAGAAGGTGTGCGGGCCGCCAGGCCCTGTGCGCAGGTGCACCATCAGGCCCCGCAAGTGGGTTAGCCCCCCAGGCCCTGCGTGCGGGTGCCCTGCCAGACTCCGCTGAGCCACGCAGCAAGATGATGACATAACAGGAGAGTGACTCAAGGGAGAGCCAAGACGAGACGTGCTGAAAAACCAGGAACTAAGGTGGCGCAGGTGGTAGGATGCCTCTCTCCCACATTGGAGGTTCCCAGGATTGAATCCCAGTGAAGACAGGAGGAGAAGGATGAGAAGAGAGGGCAGGAAACAGACACAGAGAATTGCCCAGCGAATGGACACAAAACCAGCAAAAACAGGAAGGCAGGGGGTAAAAATGGATAAAAGTAAATAAATAAATAAATCTTTTTTAAAAAAATCCCAGTAAGGGGGTGTGAGAAAGTACCTATGTCTAAGGCTTGTGGAGGACGATTGTGAGAAGGGTTTAAGGAAGTGAGAGGTTTTGCTCCGTGCATGCTGTCAGGAAGCAAGGCTAAGGCAGCTTCTTTACCAATTAAGTTTTAGCCTCATTCATTTCTCCCTCCTTCTAGATAAGATTAAGACACCCAATCATACAATTACCCTTGCTTCCCGACAGCATCCCCCTTCCAGCCAAAATGTGTTGTCATTTTTGTGGCTTGGACAATGTTCATGATTTTGTCTGTGTTCCAACATGATTATGGCATGATCTAGCTTTTGTTTTCACCCATCATGGCCACAAAGGCGTCTCGTCTGAGGCTGGGGTTCTGTGGCATTTTCATGTTCAGCAGGAGAACCTCAAGGCCTTGCTGATTGTGTCAGGCCAGTTCCCAGAGAGAAGGGGCTGCTTCTCTCTTATTCACAGGTCAGCCTCCCAGGGACACACCAGGGCCAAGACAGTGGAGACTGGCTGTGGAGGTACAAAGGATGGTCTCCAGCACACAGGACACTCAAAGTTCAGAGCCTAACATGAAGTTCATCACCAGGCCCCATCTCAGAAGCCAGCGGCCCACGGCAAAGAGTAAGAAGCGATACAGCTGTTTCCCTTGAAATGCTGCCATGCCAGCCGCTCTGCATTGATCTCCCTTCTAAAAGAACATCGCACAAAGGGAAAAGTGCCTTCTCACTCATGTCACTGCAGCTTACTGGGCACTGGGCAGCTTGGGCACCTTGGTGCATGGTTAACTTTGCGAAGGTGTCCAGCAGAGCATTGGAGGGAAACTGCGATCCAGCACCTGACTGGCAACTCTGATGCTCAGGGAAGCAGAGGAGGGCGTGCAGAGATGGTCACTTTATGAGCACGGGAGCGATGCCCCTGGAGACCTCCAGGTACACGCAGTGGGCTTTGCAGGATGCTGAGGCTTTGAATTATGTAAAAGGAGGGAAGAACCAGTGGGATTTCGGTTTACCATTACTGTAACTTTGTTAATATCCATAGTCTATTGAGCCTAGAACAACTTCGTACACATATTTTTTTAAATACCAAATCAACTAATTTTATATGCATTTAAAAACGTGAACTTCTTCCTGAGTTTGGCAACAATGCACAATGCAATTTTAACAGCTCTGTGCATCATTCACAACCTGCAAGTGTGGATAATCATGCTTACTTATTTATAAAGTTCTTTGAGGTTTGGGGATGAAAGGCTCTTTTAAAGTACAAAGCATTAATTTTTTGTGACAGAGCAATATACGAGAAATGAACATAAAGCAATATAAAAATTTCTGTGTTCTTTCTTGCTTTAAGTTTTTAGTTGCTTTCTTTACAGAGACACAAAAGCTAGTTTCCAACAGGAGATCTGGCATTTGAGATAACAACTAATAACGGTGCTGTAAGTATAAAATCCTAGATAGTCTTGAATCAGCTACTCCTTTTGAGGATGTAAGAAATAAATTGATAGACAAAGTGTTTTGTGCAGATGAACTCATTTCAGTAAGTTGGACTGATAATTCTTAAGAGTATGTAAATGGGCCTCTATTTATAGACCTGTTATATCCATTTTTGACCAGGACGAGCAAGTAAAGAGATGGCGATAGTCAATCATTACAAGTAACTAGACCACAAGAGAAAAATGTGCCAGTTGCTAGGTGATGACTTTCAATCTATCATTTTGGGCAATAAATATAAGATGAAGTTATGAGGAGAGAAGCTATTCATAGCTAAAACTCAAGCTAAAATGGCTATTATTTATTGCAAGGAACTGCAATCGGATGAAGTTGAGAAACCCAACGTACCAACACAGAAGCCAAGATGCTCCATGAGCAGATATTTTTCAAGGACAAATCCAAAGGCAAATAGAAACCAACAGCTTAGGAGAGGGGTGGAGAGGATAAAAGGTTGAACGAACTGGACTTGTCTTTATGTTGCTTATCATCATATTTCAAGCCACAAAAGTAAAAAGCAAAACACGTTGATTCAATGTACAGAGCTCCCCCATTTCTGACAAAGAAGAAGAGTCTCTCGGTCCCTGTCGCTTGGTTAGCAGGTAGCAATAATGTGTTTGGCACAATGGCATATGCCAATATTATGTGAGTCCTGTGTTCTTACCCTCTGAGAACACACAAAGTAAGTTAAAAAATATAGGTAATGCAAATGAAACCATCAGAGACCAACATGAGGCATTAAGAATCGTTTTAAAAACCAATGCCTACAGGAAGCAGATGTGGCTCAAGTGATTGAGCTCCCACCTACCACATGGGAGGTCCCAGGTTTGGTTCCCTGTGCTTCCTAGAGAGGGTGAGCAAGACAGTGAGCTGACACGACAGGCTGGCATGGTGAGCTGATGCAACAAGATGACGCAACAAGAGACACAAGGAGGAAAACATAATGAGAGACACAAAAAAGCAGGGAGTGGAGATGGCTCAAGCGATTAGGCCCCTATCTCCCACATGGCGGTGGGGGGAGT
>JAQZBX010103118.1:0-11086 GCA_029593785.1 Cabassous unicinctus | reverse complement strand
AAAAAAAACAGCAGCTTAGTCAAAGGCAGCTGGTGCTTCATGAAAAACTCTGGATAAACATCTTATAAATCATTCCATTGTGCAATATATATGGTAGCTACTAAGACTCTTTCTTTTTTCTTAACCCATAGTGGACTTTCTTTCCAGAAGTTGTCGTGTTGTCAACAGAGGTATCCTCATGAGTGACTCATAAACTGGAAACTAGTTCTTAGGTAGCTAATTTGCAGGTTTGTAATTACCTGCAACAACATGAAAAGGTGCCCCCTCCTCCACTGCACCGAGGGAGAGATAAGAGAAGTGGTCTATGAAAGGAAATCTCTTAGAAAATTGGGTAACAGGGCTCTAGACATCATTCTGCTATAACGCTCTTTGCTGAGTGAGGTACACTCTGCAGAAAACGCAGAGGGAATCTAATTCCAAACCATTGGAATGAGGTACCATTTGATAATAAATAGCTCTTGAAAAGGAAGAAAAGTAGAATAGTTGGAACCACAATTAATTGTTGAAGTGGGTTAAGCATGAGTCAGAAAAATACATTCTTTTCTTAAATGTTTTTAACTTAAGACATATAAATGTATATTCATTTGCCACACTGCTTATAATAAAAGAGGTAGCTTTCCCATGTCCAGTATTCCTCAGTTGTAATGCAAGCCAACTGCAGGTATAGCATTCATCTGGGCCCATCACATCACCCTCATGATACTTAGACACTAGGGAAACTGAACCAAATCTACTTTTACGACTTGCTCTGCCATGAATGATAAAAATCCTTTTTCTCTGCCCGAGGAGTTTTGTGTCTTCTGCCAGCATCAATGAAATAGTATCAGACTAATTTATTAACCTGTAAGTAAGGTAAAAATAAAATCCCAGAGCCAACAGCCATCTGTAAGCATACAGCTCAACTGTTGGATCTGGAAATGCACAAATATATTGGAACATAGCCTGTTTACTGTATGCATTCAGTGTGCCATGGACTTCAATCAAAACATTAATTTTCAGTTGAAAGGAGTACATGGTTATTCTGGTTAAGTTGGTTATGTACAAGTCAGTTAAGATAGCACATGCTATGATAATAAAGGGTATTATTTATTTAACCTTAATAACAGTAAATGAGTTAAAGCTGATTGCATAATATAAACAATGGTAACTATCATCAAAAGAGATAACCACATAGTTAATATCTAAAATAAAACTTGGTGAACATAAAAGAAAATTGGATATGTTCTTTCCTTAGATTTGCCCCCAATAATAGTTGATTCTTTATATTTTCCATGGCAATTAGGCAGCCATTCAATATAATTTTTAGGAGTGTTAAAAATCCTGCCACACCACTGCGATTTGTCTGATCAAGTCTGGACTGGATTTCTATTAGACATCACATGTACAAATAAAGACTTTTAACAGTGTTGTGATAGGTTGAATCATGTACCCCAACAAACATGGGTTCTTAACCTTAATCCATGGCCCTGTGGATGTGGACCCATTGTAAATAGGACCTCTTGAAGATGTTATTTTTAGATAAGATGGGCTCAACTGAATAAGGGGGGATCTTAATCTTTATTGCTTGAGGCCTTATAAAGAGAACTGGGAAGTCACAGAAGCAAGAAAGGAGAGGCCAGCACTGCCTGACAGAGAACAAGAGGCAGAAGACAAGAAAGCCCAAGGATCACAGGCAGCCTGCACCAGAATACTGGACACAGCCAGCCTTTCTGGTATCTTGATTCGAGACCTCTTATATCCTCAAAATCGTGAGCCAATAACTTCCTGTTGTTAAAACCAACCCATTGTATGGTATTTGTAATAGCAGCCTGGCAAACTAAGACAAGTGTGTATGCAGGAATCAACCAATAACACCCTCCCCCCAATCACATTTTCAACTGGATAGAGCCAAATTGAATTGTGAGGAAAATGCAGAGGGTTCCTTTTCTTCTGCCCAACTACTTACTATGTTTTATGAGCATAAAATTGATTTCTTCTTCTATTAAAAGTATATATCATATCTGGATGCCATCAACACTGTACACCATCACCCTGTACACATTTAATTTGATTATATAATATTAAAATTATACACTTTGTTTTCTTTACAAATGTTATATGCATGTAGTGTAGGAAATGAAGACTATTCTCAACAAGACAAGGAAGAAAATTAAAATTATCCATGATCTCCACCATTCCAGATTACTCATTGCAACTTTATTGGGAATTTAGGTTGTTTCCAAGTTTTTGCTATTATTAAAAAATGTTGTGTGATTAAGAATAAACCCCTGGAATCTAAGAACTTTATTTCTTGCTCATTTAGAGTCCAAACCAGTGTTTTTGATCACCAGGTGGCTTTTCTTTCAAATGGTGATTTAAGAATCCAAATCCTTCCATACTATGGCTCCATAATATAGCTATTTTACAAGGTCTCCATGGAAAGGGAAAAAAAGATAAGCAATCACTGAGGAGAAAGACCCAGAGGTGGTACATCACACATCACTTCTAGAACTTAACCCCATGATCACCTGTAACTACAAAGGAGGCTGGGAAATATAGGTCAGCTAGGTGTCCTAGTAATTAGCTAATCATTCCTGCCACATATTGATTGGAGATAATCTTCATGGGTAAATCTTCTCACCATCATGATTATTTTTAAAGAGATTTTTCCAGAAGTAGAGAATAATCTTATTATTTTACAAGAATTCTGAACATGTTAGGCTTCTGACTTTTCATCACAGCCCTGAGAGATGGGTTGAATATGCTAGTATTCTTATTGGAAATCTTGTCTTACTTGAACTTGGGAAAAATCGTGGATAGGCAGACTCCCTGCACTGTGATCATTTGCCTAAAATATGTTCACTTTAAAATATACCATTGATGAGATGCCAGAATTCTTTAGATAAATGAGTGTGTGTGTGTGTGGTGTGTGCATACATATATGTGCATATACCAAAGCAAAAATATCACGTGTAAATATGGTTCAGTTACTTTTAGAGGCATATTCATGTTTCTACATTAGGAAAAGACCATTTAAATTTTTTTGTATATTAGGGAATCATTTCCTTGACTAAAATTTCTTTTTAAAAACTGTCAAAAAATATTAAACTGTCTAGGATAACAATTCAAATAATATTCTTCTGAATTTTGTCATTTCCTGTTTCCACAGACCAAAAGTCACGCAAAATTCTTTATTATTCATTACTCATTTCTCTAACATTCATAATCAACAAAAAATATCCAACAAAGGAGGAAAACTCTAACAAGAGTGAATATAATTCCCTGGAATCTAAAATGTAAGTCGGTGTTACAGTGCTTAATATAAATTTGCTTGCTTGTTTCCTTTACCTCAGAACCAATTCATACTTCATGAAATTTGCCATTTCCTAAAGGTGATGTGTATTCATTTCCCTGTGCCTTTTTAATTGTTCACAAATCTGATTATTGCATTTCCTTCTTTCTGACACTCTTCTTTTCTTTGAATGATTGGGTGTTTACTTAAATTATATGTAGGATAGATATATTTTCACATGGTTTATTGCATACCTTTCTTATTTATAAACAAGAACTAGATAAGGTGCTAACTTCTCTTTTTTATTTCCCCCTTTAACATGATGGTTAACACTTAACAATAATCCTGTCTTGAAATAGAAAATATGGTTCAGAGACCTGAACCAAATGAAATATCGATTCAGGTTGGAGAATATTTTGATGTTTTCGTTTTGTTACAGTTCAGTTGTTTTGGAAAATATGTAGGCTTGGATTTAGTTCAGACTGGTTCACTGGGTTTTCTGTTTTTAATAGATTTGATTTACAGTTTTGTAAAAAGTTTAATATTAGATTTAGGTCAGAGAGGACACATTCAGTGAAATCGTTGTTTGTTTCCAGTTTTGCTTCATGGGTCATTACAAGGCTTTGGTGTTGTAGTTATTTCCAGAGACATAGGATGAAGTTTGCAACTCACTGTGGACTCTTCCTCTAAGAGAAGGATGATAGATGTCACTCATTCCCAGAAGAATTGTGATCACTCACAGTAAAACTGACATATCGCATATACCCTTGGTGGGGATATTAAAAGTTAGCACATTGGGGGATTATTTAAGTGTTAAACTATGACAGGGCTTTATTTTTATTTTTCCACATATGGATTGAAGGTTTCCTATAACCTCGATATTTAAACCTTTACATCAGCTGAAATTTTAAGTTGATTTCCTCTTTTTGACTTATTTAACCATGTTATTTAGTGGGCTTTGCTTTCAGAATTTTTGCAAACTTCCAGGAGACCCAACTGAAAGACTGGTGCTCTAATCAGTTCCATCTTTTCACTCATATTAATGACTAAATGTGGTGAAAGACTACAGTTTATAATGTAGAGTATAAAGGTAATTGTAGTAATATTCTTCCTGCTTAGGAATGTTGCACACAAATTACACTTTAAATTATCTTTGGGGCTGTCATTGAGTATAACAATTTTTAAGGTGAAGAAAGGAGACAAAATCCTCTCACTAGAAAAACTCTTTAAAGGCTGGATAAATAGTAAAGAGTGTATTTAATACAACTAATTTATAGATGAATGTGGTGCCAAGCTAGAATACATTAACAAGGTAAAGCTTCAGGGTCTCTAGGTAAGATAATATATTGCTTTCATTAAAAAGCAATCTGCATGGACGATATCCACCACCACTGGAAACTCTGCAGCTGTCACCTTTATCAGGGGAACAAGAGCAAGCCACTACATTTTAATCACTGGGGTTTGTCAGGAACGAAAAACAGCCAGCTTCCCACAAATCAACAGACATGTATCCTGATAAGGAAGAGCATTGGGAAAGGACAGCTATGTACCACATTACACCACCAATTCAAGGGTGATCAAAGCTCCATAATTGTTGAAGATAAATCTACTGAACTGGGCTTTAGGATGAAACAGTTGTCTTTGAATAAAACAGACGGGTACTTAGACAAATTCCTCATGACTTCGAATATGTTTAGGTTTGAGTATATTTGCAATGTGAGAAGGAATGGACAATAATCAAAACACAAAGCATGAGGCATCTTCACACTACACTTGTTCCCATAACTCTTTTCTGGCTAGGTTATGCTTTAATTAATCTGGGAAGCCATCAGGAAAAAAAATGGGGAAAAAAGTCAGTCAGGACCAGCACATCTGGGTGAAACAAAAAAACCCACACAAATGAGAAAAGAAAGGGGATGAATTTCCTGACATGTTCACATCTCTCACACCCCTACCTAGGAAAACAGAAAGACTAGCCCAGACCCACGGGCCGCCAATCCTGGCCTCTTCCCGCTCAGCTGACTCTAGGGGCCTTACTGCAGACCTCTTTGTTTAAGATGACTTGAGAGCTTCTCTGTACTTTCAACCTAAGAATTTAACTTTAGAGGAAAAAGTTACAAATAATCACACAAAAAAATTAGATATGTATAGATAGTACAACTTTTTTAAGGATTGAGGAGTCATAATGAAAAAGGTGACTATGAGATAGAAACGTAGAGCTGACCAAACAGGAGTTGGGATTTACAAATAAGAGTGCCTCAAAGTCAATGATATCTTAAAGAGCACTAAAGTGTAGGAAGATGACTCATATGAGGGTAAAACATGGTGACAAAAGGGTCCATTTACTGACAGGAAGAAAAGGCTGAGGAGGAAACTGAGCTCCAGCTTTGGAAGTAATTGAGGGCCTAAACCTAAGGGATCGTCATCTATTTTCAAAACCTGAGGACTATGCTGTCTGGCTTAAACTGCTGCTGTCCAGTGCTGGCTCCCCAAATACCACCAGAACAACCTGTAGATAAGACAAAACTGAGTTGACTGCTTACTAAGGTAAGAGAGAACACCAACTCTACAGATATTGTCAAGAACTTTTTTTTATTGAAGTGAAAGTCACATAACATAAAATTAACCATTTCAAAGCGTACAATTCAGTGGCTTTTAAAACATCCACAAAGTTGTGCAACCATCACCTTTTCCTAGTTCCAAAATGCATTGTCATTTTCCCCAAAGGAAACTTCATGCCCCTTAAGTAGTAATTCTCCATTTCCTCCTTCCTCCAGTCCCTCACAACCACTAATCTCTTTTCTGTGTCTATGGATTTTCCTATTCTGGCTACTTCATGTAAATGGAACCATACAATATGTGACCTTTTGTGTCTGGGCTTCTTTTTCTTAGCATAATGTTTTCGGGGTCCATTCATGTGGCAGCGTGTATTAGTACTTCGTTCCTTTTAACGGCTGAATAATATTCCATTGTATTATACCACATTTTGTTATCCATTCTTCCATTGGTGGACATTTGGATTATTTCCACCTTTTAGCTATTGTGAATACCACATATTTTTGTGGGAATGGCAAGTCCTGATTAATTGAAATTTTGGAGTCTGGGTTTAAGCTGGAGATTTGATTAGGTTTGAGTAAGGATCATGATATCATAATTTAAGATTGGTGGAAACATCAAGCGTTTTGAGGTAAGGGGTTCAGTGAGTCTTGGATTATGAGTTGCCAGTTGATAATTTCTATTGAAGAGTGGATGGGTCTTTCAGAAAGTTCCTATAATGAACAATCAAGTTATTTGCCTGGGTAAGTAAAGTTATGCTATTGTCATGTTGATATCAACAGTAAGCTGCATGGAGTAAGATGGTTTCTGTTCTCACAACATAAAAGATAGAGATGAATTAAAAGGAAGCAATTTCTGACTTACTGATGGCAGAACTGCTCCTGACATTTCCAATTATAAAATTCAGTAAAACAAGTTAACCAACCTCTATCCATATGTGTCTCTAATAAATATTAAGCTCCTTTGGGGGCAAGGCCCATGTCTTGCAGCCCTTTGTGTCACAGCAGTATAGTTAAGGACCTAGCATCCAGCAGCATCTTCCCAAGATCTCTAAAAGTAGTAATTATATGATATTCTTGCAGAGGTAATAAAGCAAACATTCACCTCAAGATACTGTATATTTTGCCAGTAAAAACGAGCACCATTTTAAATATCTTAAATTAATTGCTTCATATCATCTGTGCTCATGGGAAATTATTCCATCATTTAATAAATAATGATCCTTTGTTGTTTGGGCATTACCCAATCTCTAAAAGGGTATGGGAGAATTGGAATGTCTTTGCAAGATAGGAGCTGTAAAGACTAAAATAAACTTGGCAGCTAGGATAAGTATCCAATAGTGGATACACACAGAGCATATTTATAATGAGAGTTTCCTGTAATTAAAGAAAAACTAACTGAAAGGAGTGGAAAGAATAAATATTTCATTCTTGCTGCCTTTGGATCGATCAGAAAAAGTATTGCAAAAATAAGACTCAGCTATTTATTTTCAAATAGAAATAATCAAAGCAAATATTGTACAACACAAGAGCAAACTATTTTGACTACATAGGGTGAATTATTCTGAAATCCTTTATACCTTTCCTAAGCTATAAAGAAAGCATTAGTTTAATGGCCACTAACCATTGCTAGTGGGGAAAGAAAGCAGAATTGCCCCCAGACCACTGTCTTTGAAGAAAGCAGTTGCTTGTTTTGGAACTGAAAATAATTTTCAGTTCTTTTGCTGAAAATGCATATTACTTCAAAGGGATTTTTACAGTGAATACTGGGGTACAAGGGTCATTTACCTTTTTGCATTTCACAAATTTCTCCCAAATACTCTTGTTAAACATCTCACTCTCTCGCCTTTCCTGTACTCTTTTGCTATTTTACTTCTTATCTTTCTCCTTTGGTTTTCTCAACACTCCTCTCCCCACTTCTCATCCTTGCTCTAGTAAAATAAAGAATTAAGTTTTTCAAATACAAGGGGTCCATTTTGTTTTACAGATAAAGAAAAGGTAGATGGCAGTTACTAAGACCCTTGGTCTCTGGTAAGGGGGATGTGATTAATACTGACTTTTTGAGATATTTACATGTATACTTGGGAGAATAATTTTAGTATTGATCTTGATGTTTCTGAGCAAGATTTAGTTTGCATCTCCTTAAGAGGGGAAGGCAAAAGAATGCTCCAGTCTCTAACAGGGCTCACAAATGTTTCAACGAAGGCAGTACAACACCCAATTTCTTGTTTACCCCAACTTCGATGGTTACGTAGAGTGATCAGAGAACATTGCTGTCATTTATGAGGAGTCTGGTGACCAGGACTCTATCTTAATTTTGCCACAAATTTCCCCAGTGGTCTTAGACAAGTCATTTAACCCTTCAAACTTCAATCTCTGGATTGGTAAAATGAGAAGATTGGAATTTATCTCTTAGGTTTTTGATCCCCCATAATACACAATGATCCTCAGCAGTTATCTTCACGGATAATATTCTAGAAGTGAAGAGTTAGGCAGCAATCTTGTGACTAAATGAAACATAGAAAATAAAACTGGACATGCCCATTCATAACAAGTCATTCCATTCCATATAGTTTTCTGTGGATTGAAAGCGAGAGTGCATGAAATACACACATTAGAACAGAGCCTGTGGCTCACTCTCATATAAAATCACAGAGCTGTTTGGTGACAATATTGACGGTCATGGAAAAATCTGAAGTTTGCCATCTCTAATCTAGCTCACTGTCTTGTAATTACATCCAAAACCTTATTTGTCAGCAGAGGATATGGGGTCTGAGTGATTTCTGGGTATCTGGAATTCTTAGTTAACAAACATTCCAGGAAACCTGGATAATTCTAGGAAACATGGGAATTGAAAAGTAAGAGTACATTTATCGCCCAAGTATCTAGGCATTGATCCTTCTTTAACTATGAACAGGCAGCAGCTAACAGTTAGAGAGTTTCTTTTGGATAAGAATTATGATCTTCTGATGTGGTTAAGTTCTATGGTTGAAGTAGCTCAGAAATATCTAAGCCACAAATTATCAAGATAATTTTTAGGTGATTTCCTTTTAATTTGCTGTCATAAAATCCAAAGTCCATTTGTTACTTTCATGATAGACTAGAACATTGGTTAGAAACTAGGATTTTGGAGTGTTGATTATCCCAACTCTATTAATTACTTTGTGTCCTTGGGCAAGCCATTTAGCCTCTCTAAGCTTGTCTCCCTTTAGCCTGTAATTCCATAAGGACAAGAATTTAGCGCAGTATCTGGAATATAATAGGCACTCAATATATATTTACGAAATGAGTTTGTGTTTTGTCCTTCCTAGGCACTCAACAAATGGTCTGGGCAGGATTTGGTTTCCACTAAGCCATTTTTGCTACCCAAATATTACTTGCACACATGCTATGCAGCTTTTTTCCTAGGCTGTTCTGTTTCTGTTCAGAACACCTTTCTAAATAATAAATACCTTGAGGGTAGGAGCCTTGCACTTCACAGGACACCTTTAGACACACTCACCATTTTAGATGGCAGGCTTGTTTAGTGACTAACAAATTTTGACTGGAGCTTTTATAGTTAAAGGAGAGAGAAGCTCCATCTAAACCACATGCTAATCAAGGATTCATTTCCCATGATCATGACCACTGAAAACATATGGGAGTTCTTGTGTGGTCCTATTTGTTCACTTTAAATCCTGTGATTTATATTATAAACTGAGGATATTTTCTAGGATATGAAGAAATACTTTTTGCTAACATCTAAGGAAGTCAGTAAAGGGAAATCATGTATTACAAACCCATATTTAAGGCTAGGGTTATACTCTGACATCCTGAATAGAACAAGAATTAAATGGTTTTCTTTGACTATCATTTTCTTTTGGAATAAAAATCTCTGTAATCCATCATCCAGAAAACGATTTAAATAACATCACCAATCGTCTGTTGGCCAGGGAAAGAAGCCACATTGTCTTTTCTGTTTTCTTGTACTTTTCAAGAGAGAATCTGAGTATTTCATGTTGATTGCTTGATTGGCTGCAGAGGGACTCTTTAAAAATACTAAAAAAAATCAGAAATCCAGTACAAATCAAACATAAGCTGCTATCAATCATGTGCTCAGGGTATTATGTGAGGTTTTTACTCAGAAAGATGTCATTAAAAGTTGCAGAAATTAATTGGTGCCATTGAATGTAATGGCCTTTCCTGCCATAGTTTCTCAAATGTAAAGAAAAATTATGGATAACGTAAATTCCTTGTGGGATTCTTATAGATGTCTGCTTTGTTCTGTTATTGTTTATTGCAAATGTTATTACTGTGATCTATTGTCCTATCATGCTTTGTCTATACTGCACTGCCATTCTGCAGCCCACAACAACGGAGGGCTTTACTCACAAGCTAAGACTGTGTTTATTTGGAAATTCTTTGCTTTATATATTCCAAAAGTGTCTCAAGGTGTTCATTTTGTGTGTTTAAATTTTCATACAAAAACAGATTTGTTCTGATTGATTAAATATTGACTTATACCATTTTTAGAACAACTCTGAATCTTATTTAAGTTCAGGCTTTGTGTTCTGCTTTCCCAGAAGGTTTGAATTCAGTGTAATAATGGCTATTACTTTGTGCAAATCGATGCATCAGGAACTGCAATCTTTCTCAATAACAAGATGGGCTTAATTAGTAGTGTTTCTAAAAATTGACTCTTAATTAAGGGGTGATTTTATATCTCTGAAAAAAAGTTTAAGGAAAAGGAACTTCTTTTTTGCATATTAAATGGTGTTTTATATTGCATAATCTATAGTTGCATATCTAAATTATATTAAATTTTCATCTCATATCATTAACAATTAACCTGTTGTTTCTAGATATTTTGAAGGCATTTGTGGATGCCTCATTATTCTTTTCTGATGCTATGGCATGAGATTCTAGAAAGTAATGAATGGGTACAGATATCCCTTGGAAACTGTAGTGAATTAAACTTAAAATTTTAGTTTCTTTATCACCTTTTGGTGGGTTTTTTGCATGTGAAATTTTCAGCATTTCTGAGTTAAATTGTTTAAGACATATCTTGAGAATCTTAATTAGTTGAGATCATGTTAAATGTTGAAAAATCTGAAATAAAAAGCTACATTAAAATGAAGGTCAAGAGGGCTTCTTATGTACATACGCACACACACATAAACACACACACACGAGACTCCAACATACAGGAATGGTGGAGAAAAGAATTAACTTTCAGGGAGTGGATGTGGCTCAAGTGATTGAGCGCCCACTTCCCTGCCTC
>JAQZBX010103117.1:0-11088 GCA_029593785.1 Cabassous unicinctus | reverse complement strand
AAAAAAAAAAAGTTTTATAATAGTTATTTTCTACATTGTTTTGTTTCTTTCAGTTAGCTCCAGGCATGAAAGTAAATCTCAGTTATATCAGTAGCTGGATACAAAATTAAAGAAGAGACAGTCTGGGGACTAAATCATAGCTTTAACACATTATATATAAAACTCTTTTGTACAACAAAAGATTTCAAGACAAAGAATAGGAAAGGATGGCCCATCCAAAGGGACAAGATAAAAATCCAGAAACCAAGAATAAAGAGGAAGAGAATTTGGATTTATTAAACAAAGACTTTATAAAAATGAATTTCAGTATGTTCAAACCAATAAAGGGAAACACAGTAAAGGATATGAGGAAAACAATGAATGAACAATGTGGGAATATCTTGAGATTCTGAACAGAAACCAAACAGAAATACTGGAATTGAAGTAGACCATACTAACTGAAATTAAAAATTTTCCAGAGGTTTCCAACAGCAAATTTGAGCTAAGAAAAGAAAATATCAATGATCTCAAAGACATGAAAATTGAAATGATTCAGACTAGGTAGCAGAGAGAAAAAGAATAAAAAAGGAACAATGCATAGAGACTTGTGGGTCACCATGAAGGGAACAGACAT
This sequence comes from Cabassous unicinctus, assembly GCA_029593785.1. Classification (NCBI taxonomy): domain Eukaryota; kingdom Metazoa; phylum Chordata; class Mammalia; order Cingulata; family Chlamyphoridae; genus Cabassous; species Cabassous unicinctus. The sequence goes on along the minus strand of JAQZBX010103117.1, from coordinate 10,475 downwards.
ATACATTATGGGAAAGCAAGAGCAAGAAGATAGAAAGGGACAGAAGAAATATTTCAAGAAATTATAACACAAAATTCTCAAATCCAATAAATATATGCTTATGCACATGAAAGATTCCTAACAAACCCCAAAAAGGATAAACTCAAAAAGGACAAACCACACCCAGACACATAGTATTCATATTGTTCAGTGCCAAGGCAGGGATTTCTGAAATATTTTAGAGAAAAGTAACCCAATATACACAGGTGAGTACCAGTAAGATTGAGTGTCAATTTCTCATCAGAAAACATGGAGGCAAGAATGACATGGGGAGAAAATTTAAATTACTAACAGAAACATTGCCAACCAAGACTTTTATATACAACAACACTTTCTTTCAAAAATAGGGAGAAATTAAGATATTCCCAGATAAAGAAAACTGAGGGAGTTAATCACCACTAGACCTGCCTGAGAAGGAATGCTAAAGGGAGATTTTCAAACTGAAAAAAATAGACACTAGGCAGTGGATCAAAACATCATAATGAAAAATGACATCTGTTAAAGGAAACCATATGTCTAATTACAAATTCCAGGGTTATAGTAGTGTATTTTTGTTATGTAACTCAATTCTTACTTCTTAATAGTTCTAAAGTGCAATACACAAAAATAATGTTAAATGTAGGTTTTGAACATATGATGTATAAAAGTATATTATTTGTAACAAGTACAACAAAAGGGTGGGGATATGTAGGGGTGTAGGAACAATGTACATGTATGCTATTGAGGTTAAATTAATATTAAAGCAAACATGACTAACACAGATATAAGATGTTAAATTACAATTTAACAATTTAATCTTAGACAAACAGTGGGTCACGGGGAAAATCTCAAAAGAAATCAGTAACTACCTTGAAACAAATGAAAATGATAACACAACATAAAAAAAAAATTATGGGATGCAGCCAAAGCCATACTGAGAGGGAAATTCATAGCCATAAATGCATATATCAAAAAATAAAAAAGAGCTAAAATTGAAGACCTAACTGCACACCTGGAGTAATTGGAAAAACAACAAAAAACTAAACCCAAAGGAATTAGAAAGAAGGAAAAAAATAAGATTAGAGCAGAACTATATGAAATAGAAAATAAGAAAGCACTAGAAAAAAATAAACAAAACCAAAAGCTTGTCCTTCGAGAAGATGAATAAAATTGACAAACCCTTAGCTATACTAACAAAGAAAAAAAAGAGTAAAGATGTAAATACACCAAATGATAAACAAGAGAGGGTATATCACCACTAACCTCATTTAAATAAAGAGTATCCAAAAAAATACTTTGAAAAATTAAATGACAAAAAGAACAATAATTTAAAGGAAATGAACAAATTTCTAGGAATTTCACAAGCAGACTCCACAGATGAAAGAAGAAATTGATGAGCTCAACAGACTAATCACAAGTAATGAGATTGATTTTGTTATCCAAACCTCCCAGCCAAAAAGAACTCACGACCAGATGTCTTCACAGGTGAATTCTACCAAACCTTTCAGAAAGAACTAACACCAATCCTACTTAAGCTCTTCCAAAACATAGAAGTGGAAGGAACATTGCCTAATTCATTCTATGATGTCAAAATTACCTTAATACCAAAGCCAAACAAAGATGGCACAAGAAAGAAAAATTATATACAAATCTCTCTAATGAACCTAGATGCTAAAATCCTCAACAAAATACTTGTTAACCACATTCAACACCATATCAAATGAATTATGCACAATAACAAAGTGGGTTTCATCCCAGGTATGCAAGAATGGTTCAACATAATAAAATCAACCAATGTAATTCACCAAATAAACAGATTGAAAGAAAAAAACACATGATGTTCTCTCTAGATGCAGAAAAAGCATTCAACAAAATTCAGCACTCTTTCCTGATAAAAACCCTGCAAAAGATAGGAATAGAAGGAAACTTTCTGAACATGATATAGGATATATATGAAAAACCTACAGCTAACATCATCTTCAATGATGAAATCCTAAAAGCTTTCTCCCTAGGATTGGGAGCAAGACAAGTTTGTCCACTATCACCACTCCTATTTAACATTGAATTAGAAGTACTTGCTTGAGCACTAAGGCAAGAAAAAGATATAAAAGGCATCCAAATTGGAAAGGAAGAAGTAAAAATTTCACTATTTGCAGACGACATGATCATATACATAGAACCCTTGAGAAATCTGCAACAAATCTTCTAGAATTTATATAGGAGTTCAGTAAAGTCGTGGCTACAAGATCAATACTCAAAAATCAGTAGCATTTCTGTACAGCAATAATGAGCAATCTGAGGAGGAAATCAAGAAAAAATTCAATTTACAATAGTAACTAAAAGAATCAAATATCTAGGAATAAAATTAACTAAAGATGTAAAGGGCCTATATACAGAAATCTACAAAATACTGTTAAAGGTAATCCAAGAAGACTTAAATAAATGGAAGAACATTCCCTGTTCATGGATAGAAGACAAAACATCATCAAGATGCCTTTCCCACCCAAACTAATCTATGGATTTAATGCAATCCCAATAAAAATCAACACTGTATTTTTTAATGAATTGGAAACATAACTACAAACTTTATTTTAAAGTGTATGAGGCCCTGAATTACCAAAGACATATTGAAAAAGAAAAATGAAATTGGAGGTATCACACTACCTGACTTTAAAACATACTACAAACCTACAGTGGTCAAAACTGCATGGTATTGGCACAAGGATAGACATATTGACCAATGGAATCGAATTGAGAGTTCTGATATAGATCCTCACATATACAGTCATCTGATATTCAATAAGGCCACCAAGCCCACTCTTTTGGGAGAGATGGCCTCTTTAACAAGTGGTGCTTGGAGAACTGGATATCCATATACAGAAGAATGAAAGAGGAATACCATCTCACACCTTATACAAAAATCAACTCCAGATGGATCAAAGATCTAAATATAAGATCCAAAACCATAAAGACCCTTGAAGATAATGCAGGGAAGCCATCTACAGGACCTTGTAATAGGAAATGGTTTCATGAACTTCACACCCAAAGCATGAACAGCAAAAGAAAAAAATAGATAAATGGGATCTACACCTCAAAGGACATATCAAGAAAGTAAAAAGGCAGCCTATCCAATGGAAGAAAATATTTGGCAACCATATATCTGATAGGAGCTTAATATCCTGCATATATAAAGAAATCCTACACCTCAAAAATAAATAGAAAAGCAGCCCATTTAAAAAACTGGACAAGTGACCTGAAATGACACCTCTCCAAGGAAGAAATACAAATGGCTAAAAAGCACATAAAAAGATGCTCAACATCACTAGCTATTAGGGAAATGCAAATCAAAACTACAATGAGATACCATCTTACACCAATTAGAATGGCAGCTAATCAAAACACAAGAGAGTATAAGTGTTGGAGAGGATGTGGAGGAATGAAAACCCTCATCCACTGCTGGTGGATTGTTGAATTGTCCAGCCAATATGGAGGACAGTTTTGTGGTTCCTCAAAAAACTAACTATAGAACTTCCATATGATCCAGCGATTAAACTGATGGATATATACCCTGAAGAACTGAAAACAAAGACATGAACAGATATATGCACACCAATGGTCATAGCAGCATTGCTCACTATTTCCAAAAGTTGGAATCAACTCAGGTGCCCATCAATAGGAGAATGGATAAACAAAATGTGGTACATACATACAATGGAATATTACTCAGCTGTAAGACGGAATAAAGTGCTAATACATGGGATAACATGGATGAATCCTGAAGACCTTATGTTGAGTGAAGCATAAAACATAGGCATTGAAGGAAGAACATTACATGATTTCACTGATATGAATTAAGGAAATTGAGCAGTCTCAGAGATGTATTGTCTGTAAGATAGGTTTACAAATAATAGAAAGAGAAGAGAAGTTTATGCGCCATCACCCATAGGGACGTAAGCTATGGTAATCTGATAGAGTGTAGTTGTGCATTGAGGGGATAGGACAGGAGCATAGTGATATTATTGGGTTAGGTGGTGCAGGGTTGACAGGTGGGTAGATTAGTCCATGATACTGGGGGAAGTGCTGAGAGAGGGACCAGGTGAACACTGGGGATTTGTGGGCATGAAAGTACAGAGGTGGGAATGCTCTTATGGCAATATGACAAGGAAGGGCCACTGGTTTAGGGTGCTGATGGGGGGCATTCAGGACAGGGTGCATATGGTGCAGGTTTCTAGGGAGTGTGCGAGTGTTCATTCTGTCATAATGTGTTGTGTCAGTCGGTGGAGACACACATAATGAATTGGAAAGAGTTGGACTCCTTACAATTTGTTGAGAAATAGACAGGCAGGATCTCTTATGAGCAAGGGCAGTTCCCAATAGTGGAGGACAAACCAGTGTGTCAAGACTTCTTGTTGCATGTAACTATGTATCTTGTCATCCAATGAGTCAATCCATGGGGTCGTTGTGGGCCCCAGTGGGAAGCGGTGGAAGGAATAGAATAGATCAAACAGGGGTATTTAGTGGTCACTGGGAATGTCCTTCATTACCATACAGTGATGGACACAGGACATGATAAATATCATCAAAATTTATAAAAGTGTACGGTCTAAAATGTAAACCATAGTGTAAACCATTGTCAATGTTTAGTAGCTATGTTTCACTATTTTTATATCAGTTATAACAATGCTACCATCCATGTATAAAAGGTATTAATATGGGAGGGAGGATGTTGTGTATATGAGAGTCTCCTGTATTCTGTGTGTGACTTTGCTGTGACCTAAAACATCTTTGAAAACAATGAAAAATAGTGAGACTGGGGAAAGAGAGGGGAAGGTGACATGGTACAGACCACACCAGATATTGCAGTGATGAAAGACAAAAGGTTAAAAAATTTTTTCTTAAATTTTTTGTTTTTTAATATCCCAATCTTTTAATTTTATTTTATGCTTAGGTTTTTTTTTTAATTTTCATGTGTTTCATCTCTTACATTATATTTATTATTCTTTTTTCTTGTTCCTATTATTTATATTCAGCTATTGTAATGATTTCATCTTTGAAGAAGCTTTGGATCACAGAAGGGCTACACTTAGGGGTGGGGGAAGATTATTGGTGTAGGATGTCAGGGATGGTGGCTGCATGGGAGGAAGTTCATCTGATCATAAATATAAGGTATAAAAAAATGTTCAAATGTTCATGGGACATTGCCACAGTGGGTGGAGAATCACTCAATAAATGAGAGAATAATGAAGTCCCATCCTGGAAAGCTCTGCCACATTCTCTAAGGGAGCAGAAACAGTCCCCCAAGTGCAGGGGCAGTGTCTGGTAAAGGAGGATGATCCCCCGATAGGCCCTTAATATTGATGGCTAGCCTTATGAGTCTTTGCTCTTGAAATTGAAATTTAGCCTATTGTTATGGGTGCCTAAGGATTGCCTCCTGAGAGCCTCCTTGTTGCTCAAATGAGGCCTGTCTCTAAGCCAAACTCAGCATAGGAATGCATTACCTTCCTCCTAGCATGGGACATGATTCCCAGGGATGATCCTCCTTGGCACCGAGGAATTGCTACCAAGTGCCAACTGGCAATGCGACTGGAAAAAGACCTTGAATAAAAGGGGAAGAAGGTAAAAGCAAATGAGTTTATATGGCTAAGAGACTTCAAAAAGAGTCGGGAGTTCATCCCAGAGATGGCACTTAATGCACATCTCAGTCAGATCTCATAGAATTCCAAATTGTATATCACCCCAAAGAGTGGGGCTCCTGAGGGCTTTGGAGACACCCAGGTTCTATGTCAGAGCAGATAGCTCCAGAATTGGAAGCTTGGCCAGTGAACCTGACTTTAGTGTTTGTGCTCCTGAGATTGACAGGGTTGGACTCAACTATGTCTTCACTGCACATGGTTCATCTGTCCCTTCTATTTAAACCTATACTTGGTGCTGGAATTTGTAGGTATATGCCCAGAGACTTGATTCTTTGGGCTGTCCATGTGCCAGCTGGGCCTGGAACCTCAATTGAGCAGCAACTCCTACTCTACTGCTCATTGGACTCACCCAGGACAACTAGCAGGGAGATGATGATGAACAATGGCCATCCCAGGGAATTAAAAGAGTCTGCAGTCATGGTCCATCAGTCCCTTCTATTCAAACCTATATGTGATGCTGGAGTTTGTAGGTATACTTCCAGAGACTGGAGCCTCTGGCCTGCCCATGTGCCAGCTGTTCCTGGAATCTTGGTGGAGCTGCAACTCCTACTCTACAGCTCAATGGACTCACCCAAATCACCTAATGGGGAGATGATGATGGACAACAGCCATCCCAGGGAATAGAGAGAGCCTGAAGCTGTAGGCAGGATAATCCCATCCACCATATCCATGGGATATAAGCCCCCTCTCACTTGGAGGTGGAGTGGACATCACCATCCCAGTCTCCTCAGGATTGGGGAAAGAGCTATGGACAATAGTAGACTTAATGGTATTCTGTGGTAGACATATTGTGATTCAAGCAATGGAAGAAATTATAACAGTGAGGTGGAGCCAGTAGCCAGTAGATGCTTTCGGGGCAGGGAAGGGAAAAGCAGTTGTAATACAGAGGCTTTTTCAGGATTTGGGAATTATCCTGTGCAACATTATAACGACAGATATAGGCCATTTTACATCAGCATATACCATGCAGAACTGTGTGGGAGAGAGTGTGCTCTACAATGTGAACTCTGGTCCATGCTTAGTGGCAAAGCCCCAGCATGTATATATCCATTGCAGGTGATGTGCCCCACTAATGAAAGATGTTTATGTGGGATGTTATTGGAGGTGTGGGAGGTAGAGAACATGGGAATCCCTGTAATTTTTGTGTAACATTTATGCAATCTAAGCATCTTTTAAAATATATATATATATAAAAATAACATTTATGTAAGCAAATGCACATATATGCATATATATTTATATATCATTTTACAAATATTGGTTTGTTTTGTGAAAAATTTGAGTTTTACCCACAATAATAATTTAAAAAAAGCCAAACAAAAAAGGGGAAAAAAACAACTCTGCAGCTGCAGGCAGGATAATCCCATCCATCTTCCCCATGGGATATTATCCCCTCTCAATTGGAGGTGGAGTGGACATCCCCATCCAGGCTCCTCAGGATGGGGTGAGGAGCTATCAATTAGAGCGGAGTTACTGGTATTCTGCTATAGTCATATTGTGATTCAAGCAATGGAGGAAATTACAACATCGATGTGGAGCCAGTGGCCATTGGAGGGCTTGGTGTCAGGGAGAGTGAAAAGCACTTGTAATACAGGGGCTTTTTCGGGACTTGGGATTTGTCCTGAGTGACATTGCAATGACAGATATAGGCTATTTTATATCATCATATAACATGCAGTAGTGTGTGGGAGAGAGTGTGGTCTACAATGGGAAATATGGTCCATGCTTAATGGTAAAACCCCAGAATGTGTTTATCAATTGCAATTAATGTGCCACTCTAATGAAGGACGTTTATGTGGGGGTTGTGGGAGGTGTGAGAGGTGGGCCATATGGGAATCCCTATATTTTTTTGTGTAACAGTCATATAATCTAAGAATCTTTTAAAAAAATAACAAAATTATAAAAAAAATTAATATTTTTATACTTTAAAAATGGATATCAGAATTTGGAAGTAAGAAGTGAAATGTTCCGTATTTGCAGAAGACATATTTGAATTTAGAGAAAATTCTGAATATCTTCCACAATGCTTCTAGAAATGATAATGAATTCAGCTATGTTATAGCATACAAGAGCAACATGCAAAAATGGTACTGTTTTTATACACTAGTAATGAACAATCTGAAGAAGAAATCAAGGAAAAATTCCATTTAGAATAGCAACTAATATAATTAAACATCTAGGAACAAATCTAACCAAAGATATTAAGAACTTGAATACAGAAAACTACAAAGCATGGCTAAAAGATATCAAAGGAGACCTAAGTAAATGGAGGGATATTCCAAGTTAATGGATTGGAAGAGTAAATATTAATATGATTTCAATTCTACCCAAAACTAGTTACAGCTCCAGTGCAATCCCAATCAAAATTCCAAAATCTTTATTTGCAGAAATGGAAAAGTCAATCATTAAATTGATATGGAATGTTAAGGGGCTCTGAATAGTCAAATCCATCTTGAAAAGGAACAACTAAGTTGGAGGACTCATATCTTAATGTAAAAATTTATTTCATAGCCAAAGTAATAAAAACAGCATGGTATTATCAAAAGACATATAGACCATTAAAATTGAATTGAGATATCAGAAATAAACTATCACATCTTTGGCAAATTGTTTCTTCACAAAGTTGCCAAGTCAACTCAATAGGGGTAAAATAGTCTATTCAACAAAAGGTGCTGGGAACCTGAATATCCATATGCAAAAGCATGAAGATGGACTCATAACTCATAATATGAGTATGAGTAACTCATAATATTTGAAAAAAATTAATTCAAAATGAAACAAAATCCTAAATGTAAAGCCATAGCTATGAAACTGCTAGAAGAAAATATGTGGAAGCATATTTAAGACACTGTGTTAGGCAATGGTTTCATAGACACCCAAAGCATGAGCAATGAAAATAAATGGATAAAGGGGACCTCATAAAAGTCAAATCTCTTTGACATCAAAGGATTTAATATGAAAGTAAAAAGATAACCTAGAATGGGAGAAATATTTGGAAACCACATATCTGACAGGGGTTTAATATCCAGAATATATATACAAATTTTTAAAATTTTTATTTATTTATTTCTCTCCCCTCCCCAAGTTGTTTTGTTCTCACTGTCTGTTCTCCATGTGTTCTTCTGTGTCTGCTTGTCTTCTCTTAAGGCAGCACCAGGAACCAACCCTGGGACTTTCCAGAGTGGAGAGAGGCTCCTCAATCTATTGTGACACCTCAGTTCCCTGGTCTGCTGTGTCTCTTATTGTCTCACTTCTGTGTCTCTTTTTGTTTGCCATGCAGGTGAGCTTACTATTCACTAGGAGGTCCTGGGACTCAAACACTGGACCTCCTATATGGTAGACAGGAGTCCAATCACTTGAGCCACATCTGCTTCCCTATATAAAATCTTATAACTCAACAGCAAAAAGACAAACAATCCAATTAAAAGTGCACAAAGACTTTTACAGATATTTCTCCAATGAAGATATATAAATAATTTAAAAAGCACATGAAAAGATACTCAACATAATTAGCCATTAGAGGGAGACAAATCAAAACCACCATGAGATACAATTAAACACCCACTTAAATGGATACTATTAAAAAATGGAAAATCACAAGTGTTAGAGAGAATGTGGAGACAAAGGAACAGTCATTCATTGATGGTGAGAATGTAAAACAGTGGAGCCTCTGCAGAAGATAATTTGGCAGTTCCTGAGAAAGTTAAGTATAGAATTTCATATGACCTGGCAATCCCACTTCTACATATACAGCCAAAAAATTGAAAGCAGGGACTTGAACAGATATTTGCCCCAAAGATCACAGTAGGATTATTCACAATGTCCAATAGAACAAAGCAACCCAAGTGTCCATTAACCAATGAATGATAAATTTGGAATATATATATAAATTATATTTTCCAACTATAAAATGGAATGAAGTTCTGATACATGTGATACCATGGATTAACTTTGGTGACATCATGTTGAGTGAAATAAACTAGACATGAAGGGACAAGGACAAGTATTGCCTGATCTCACTGATATGAAATATTTAGAATAAGCAATTTCTAGAATATACGTTAACAGGGGCTGGGTTGGAGGTAGGGAATGGGGAGTTAATGTTTACTTTGTACAGATTTCTTATTTCAGGTGATGAATAAGTTTTGAAATGCTTGATGGTGATGGTAGCATTGCATTGTTAATATAGTTATTAGAACTGAATTATGTATTTGAATGTGGTTATAAGGGGAAGTTTTAGGATGTGTATATGTTATTAGAATAATTTTTAAAAATCCATAGTACTATACAACAAAAACAGTGAACCCTAATGTAAACCATGGACTGCAGTTAATAATTCAATTCTTTCATCAATTGTAACAAATGCATCACACTGATATATGGTACTAATAGAGAGTGTATAGGGAACTCTGTATGATCTGCATAAATTTCTGTAAACCTAAAACTCCTATTATAAAAAAAAAAAAGATATTTCCTAATTCTATTGTGATTTCTTCTTAGACCCATTGGCTGTTTAATATTCTATTGTTTAATTTATACTTATTGGTAAAATTTACAGTTTTCCATCTCTTAAGATTTCTAGATTTATTCCATTGTGATCTGAGAAGATGCTTTGTATCATTTCACTATTTTAAAATTCATTAAGATTTGATTTGTGGCCTAACATAAGATCTACCCTAGAACATGCTCCATGTACACTTGAGAAGCATGTATATTCTGCTGTTGTTGAGTTGAGTTATATATATATATATATATATATATATA
>JAQZBX010103116.1:0-11087 GCA_029593785.1 Cabassous unicinctus | reverse complement strand
CACACTCGGGCCGAAGCTAGTTCTAACCGTGCCGTCGGGTGGTACAGTGCATGGGCAGAATTCCTATTTTTGAGAGGTTGCTTTCCCCTCTTCTTGTTAAGGCTAACTCTCCAAAAGCACGCCTGTCCTTCCTTCCTCCCCCAGAAACCTTGCCTTAGATCAGCACCGTCTCTCATGAATGGAGTATGAATGGCTTCCCTTCTGCCAACAAGTAGACTTAAATCTCTGCTATACAAAAGAGAGAGAGACTTCCACCACCCCCTTTACCCTCTTTTCTCCTTCCCTTCACCATCTGACTTCTCCGAAGAGTAATGAAGAAGTGCCTTGTTGACTCTCATTTATCTCTCAACCCCTTGAATTCTGGGTTCCAGCCCCTACTCTATCTTGAAATTGCAGTCTTAAAGGGCCCAAGAAACCTCAAAACCTTATCTTTGGCTGTGGCCTTTGTGCTCTTCCTTAGGCAGTTCCTGGCCTGCCAGGCAGGACCTCGGCCTCCAGCCCCAGGCTCTCTCCTCCTGGCTGTAGAAATGTGCCATCTCCTGGTTCTCCTTTGCAGTGAGCACTTCTGCTCTTCTGCGTGTCCTTTCATTGTTCTTGTGCCTCAGCTCTCAACTCTTCTCACTCTGTCCTCTCTCTTTGGGTTTTCTCATCTGCCTCTGTGGCCTCAATTATTTCCTTTACATGAATGATTCCAAGCCTCTCTCTTGAATTCCAGATCCGAATTACATAGTTGGCCTGCTAGAGGGCTCTGCCTGGCTGGGATTCCTCAAATTTCACAAGTCCCAAAGTGAACTGTTAGCCAACACCTCCCCCACAACTACAGAACCCAAAGAAAAACCTGCTCCTCCCACTGTAGTTCCCATTTCAGTTCATGTCATCACCATCCTTCTAAGTCGTCATGTTCAAAACCGTAGGCCACCAAAAAAATAGCTTCCGTGTATTGCTGCACGTCAGGTGCTTTACATATATAATAATTTAATCCTCCCATAATAATCACATAAGGCTGATTCATTACTCCCGTTCTCACAGATGAGGAAGCTTCTAGTAAGTGCTGGTGTTCAATGAGCTGAGCTGGTGCTAAAGCTTCTGTACGGTTTCACCACATCAACACTTCCCGTTTCTGTACTATACCCAGCCAGTTTCCAGGTCCCCCAGATTTCTGCACGTTCCTTGTACTTCTGCCCCCTGATCGGCCTACCACCAACTCTTTTGGTCTGTCTCACTGTTCATTTTGCCTGGAAAACAGCAAAATTGCCTCAGCCATCACTGGCAGATTTCATTCTAAAGCATAATTATAGACATATCACTCCTTTCAAAGTAAAAATCCTAAATGGCTCTTGTTACTTGAATGAAGTTCTAACCCTGTAGCCTGACATCCAAGGCCGTCCACCCTCTAACACCAGCCTTACGTCCTCCCAGTGCCCTTTGTGAACATGAGGCTTCAGCATGCCCTGCACTTTCCACGCTCTACATCTTTGTTCTTGCTATGTTTTTCCATCCTTAATTCCTTTCCTCCCTCCTCCCGTATCTAAACCCCTCCTCCCATACCTGTCTGTTGAAATCCTATCCACATTGGAAACCCAGTTCAGATGCCACTGTACCGCCTGTGTAAAACTATTTCCAGTCCTCTTCAAGCAGTCATTTATTTCTACCTTTTCCAACCCCAACCTCAGTGTTTTTGCCTTTATTTGTCATAGTCTTCTTTGTCTCAGAGATATTTTTGTGAATGTTTTTCTCTCCCAGGAGACTCTCATGCTCTCAGAGGACATGGACTATTTCTTTGCTATCTTTGTATCACCTGCTGTGTCCAAGGTCAGTGTCTGGAGTAGGCATGTTTTTAAGTGTTGGTTTGGCTTATGGGAACAAGTAAATCAACATGTGGCCCATTCTTGTTAATCCTTCAACTTCTGGATTCCAAGCCCTGTCAGGTGAGGTGTTGTGCTGTGTTTCCCAACCAAATTGCCTTCCAGGAGGCAGTCATTCCTGGATGATGGGCTAGATCAGAAATACTCCTAAGAAGAGAAACGGTTTCTCCATTGGGTTCTGGCATAAATAAACTCCCCCAACTTTAGCACGGCATTGCTTTGGAGTCAGATTTGGGCTCAGGCCCTGACTCCACCATTTACAACTTGTTTGACTCAGCACAAATTGTTAATCTCACTGGGTCACTCTGTGAGCACTTACCTCAGAGAGCTGTGAGGATTCAGTGCAACAATACAAGTAAAGCACTTAGAACAGAGAAAGAGCTTAATAAAGGTTCGGCATTAGTAGGGACCATAGGAATAAATAAAATATATTCAGAATGGGTTTTATTCATTTATACTTCAATATGAAAGTGCCTGCCTTTCTAGAAGTCCACATCCCTGCAGATTAAATGACACTACTTCCTAGCCTTTCTCTCCAACCCAGCTCAGCTCCTCCAGCCCCTCCCTCCTTCTTTTCCTTGTCCCTCCCTCTCCTCCCGTGCAGAGAAGGACATTGTCATAGCCTGGCATGGCCACCAGGAGGAGCATTTGTACCACAGACGGAGTCCCAACTTCCTGCAGGAAGGAGCCGACCTCAGTATCCTCCTCTCTTCTCTGGAGCACCTAGATTTCTAACATACTGTGGTGTAATGACAACACTGCCATCCCCCTGTCTCCTCCAGCCAGGCATACAGGAAGCTCTTTAGTTCTAGTGTTCCATTCTCTTCTTTTGGACAGCCTGCTCTGAAGGAGCAGACCCTGAATTGGAGCCAGCCGACCTGTAACTCACCCAGCTTTGCTACTGATTGGCCCAATCTCTCTGTCAATTAAATGCTCGACTTTCTTAATTCTGTAAGAATTAAATCCCCTGACATATATTATACTAGAAAGAGGCGAATAGATTATAATTTTGTCTAGCCTCATATTATATCAGCTCCCGCTCCCAGGCTTTTCCACATACACTACACTCCCAGCACCTCCATGCCTCCGGCTGGAGCTTGTTGTTTGCTAGGAAGGGATTACAGAGAACCTAGTCTCCACTTGTAATAACAGGGGCATTGGAATCAAACTGGGGAAAGGCTGGCGCTTCTTTTAAGGAGGAGAAGAGAGCAGAGCGAGGATAGTCTAGAGCAGCATGAAAGCAGAGATTCCTAGAGACAAAGGGAACGGTAAAGTGACTTGCTTCCATAATTGGCCATAGGGAAGGGTGAACACACTTTTTTTTGAAAGATTGAGTGACTCCGTGAATAAAAGAATGAATGTGTATATGAATATGAATGAGTGAATGAATGAAAAATATGGTCCTGCCCTAGGCTAAGGTGTTGAAGGGTCTTGGGACACTAGTTGGCAGCACAAGACAACAAACCAAGACACTAGCCTCTCCTCCCTGAGTCCAGGCTACAGGGGCGCCTCAGCCAGCACCCTTCCTTTTCTCTACATATGTTCTCTCAGAGGATGGCAGCCTCTCCTAGGGTAAAGACACCGAGGCAGGCAGGGAAGGAAAAACCTGGGGGGAGGCTAAGTACATATTACCTAGGGTTTTCTTTTGCTTTTGTTTTTTCAGATTCCCCTGGCATTGGAGTTCTCCAGCTCTCAGAAGGGTGTAAGAAACCACCTGGAAGTGAACATTTGGAGCACTACCTGAGAAAGCTGGATTAGGGTGAGGAGACACGCAGATAGGGTGCCCCAATCCAGATTGACTGGGGAAGGAATTGGTAGTGGGAGATTTTTTTTATGAGTTAATCAGATAATGGCACCCAGGGGGAGACCCTGACATCCATGTCCTGCCTGAGGACACTTCAGACCCCTCTCCTCCCACTTCTCCACAGAGGGAGAGCCCACAGCCTTTCTCAGCAAAGCAGGAGCAAAGTAGAAATCAGGCCAGGGAGCTAAGGAAAACTCTTTATTCTATCCTTCCATCAAGTATCTGTTCTTTGCTAGAGTAAATAAGGGCTCTGCCAAAAGCTAGGGTCTTTGAATAACCCCACCTCAGCCAGGAAACCCTGAAAAGCTACTGTGTTACTCATTTGCTGCAGGAACTGGTTAATCCTGCCACTTTTGCCAGCCAAATGCAAGTCTTTTGTGTCATGAATATAGTTCCAGGGGAGAGACGCCACCTTGTCCTTAGCTTCACTCTGCTTGGGTTTCATAACTTGAAGATTTTTTGGGTTTTGTGACCTTTCTGTATAATTTCCACTGCTCCTGTGGCTCTGTTCAATAATCTATTTTAGCAGCTGTCCATGGACACCTCTCCCAATTTCCTTTAGCCCGCTGGAACCGAGGCCACCATCTCATCCTCTGCCATCTCTCTGGCCTATGGGCAGTGCCTCCCTGGTCCTTGCTGTTTCCTTCAGCTCACGCTTCTCCCCAGGGCGGGAGTGGAAGGAAGCTTTGTGCTTTTCCTTTCACTGAGCTCTTGTAACAATCACTGCCTTTACAATAATGCATATAAAGCACTTGAAACCAAGCACTCAATAAATGCCAGCTATTATCATTGCCACTTCTAACTTTCCACTGTGTTTTACAGTGTACAAGAACTCTGAGATGCATTGTCTCATTCCATTCGTTCAATGATTAAACAAATATTTACTGAATGCCTGTTATATGCCTGGCACTCTGATAGGGAAACAGACTGAATGGGTAAGACTCCTGCCTTCATGGAACTTTCAAGGAGGAGGTGTATGATTTTTAATTTAATCTGACATAGCCACTACCTTGTATTAGAATCTTAGCATTGAAAAGAATGTTGGAAAGCAATTAGTTCAGTCACTTACCCAAACAGAAATGCGTTCTTTGACACCTTTGATGGGTGGCCATTCGTGACGAAACGTTCTCTAATATTTGGTCTTTTCTGGTCACGTGGACATTCTTCCACATGCTAAGCCCTAATCTGCTTCCTTCTCATTTCCATTCCCTGATTCTTCTTCTGCACCATTCAATAAAAATCTGCCTCTCCTCTACACAGATGGCCCAGTAAGCAGCTAAAGGCAGATATCGTGTCCCCAGGATCAGTGTTTTCATAATTCTTCATTTATGAAAAGTTCCTCTTTTTCTGGAAGCACTTTAAGTATTTCCCATGTGCCAGATACTTGAGTAGGTACTTTCGTATCTCATTTTTAATCCTCACTCTGACCTGTGTGCAGTAAATGTCATCCTCACTTTCAGGAGAGGTGCAGTAACCCGCCCTTGGTCACACCCTTCTCTCTGGCAGAGTCCCTCACCTTCTTGGCTGATCCTCTTCTCGGAACTCCCACATGTCAGGGCCTCACTTCAGATGGAGTCAGTTTGGAGTACAGTAACACTCCACATTTCTTCATCTGGATGCCGTTCTTCCCCTCATCTAGGGAAAGACCACATTAGCTTTTAGCAGTTACATCATGTTTTTGGCTCATAATGCGTTATAGTTACCCAAATGGTCAGGTCTTTGGGATGGGTGTGCGTTGCCCTCAGGGTGGTCTCTCACATTCTCTGCAGAAAATGCTTTTCCCTTCACTATGCCTATTCGAGAGGTCCCATCCATCCTCCAGGAGCCACCCAGCCCGTGCCACTTCCTCAATGAAACTTTTCCTCATTCCATATTACCCCGATTGAACATGCTCTCTTTCTCTCTCCCAGAATTTCTATTTCATTTTCTGAACACTTATGTTCTGCTTTGTACACCAGTAATTTGTGTCCTTGTCTTCATTCTTTAAGCAGGGGCAGATGTCTCATCCGCCTTTACATCCCTTAGTGCCTTCTACACAATGGTATCCAGCAAACATTTGTCAAGTGAACAAATCCTGTAACTGGGAAATTCCTATTTTGCCCCTAAATGCAGTGCTTTAAGCATATCCCTGTTAAATTTCTTGAGCAAATCCTTTCCATTTTCTCTATGGGAGCAGAGCTCATTCCTCCCGGTGTTTTGCATAAGAGCACCCATGAGGAAGTGGACATTATCTCATTCAATTTCCACAGCAGTCCTAGGAGGCGGGCATTAACTCTTCTAAAAATGAGGAGAAGGAGCGTCAAGGAGTCAGGCAACCAGGCCCAAGAGCACGTAGCTAGTAAGCAGCAGAGCTGGGACTCAAGCCGCCGTCTTCCGGACCCCGTGGCCTGCTTGGGCTCCGCTATAGGTTTTCTAAAGTAAAAGATGTGCCCCTGCTGGATTCCAGGTGTGTCTGGAACTCAGTCACCCCCAACAGGGGTTTGCAGAGCTGGGGAGCCCAGCCTCTGCAGATTGTCCTGCAGAGGACAAGACAGGCTGCTGGGTCCTTCGGCGGATGAGAAAAGAGCTAAAAGGTGATGGGTGAAGGACAGACTGGAGGAGAACTGGCCAAGATGGAAGGAGACCGTGGGAAGAGATGGACTGTTCCGTCTCTTGCATATTTCATTTTTTTCCCTATCACTTATCACCTTTTAATATAAAACCTGCATAATCTCATCCCCGAAGCCTGGTTTGTCCATAGGCATTCCTCCTGGTTCTAGCCATAAAACCCCCGAGAGAGCGGGGCTTGACACCCCCAGCCTCTCCCCCAGGGACAGAGCCCCTCTTGGCAACAGAGTAAGAACAAATAAGAGAATAAATGTGAGAAGCCTCTAGAAGAAACGCCTTTTAGATGGACTCAGATGAGCATTGATGGAGATTAGTGTGTCCTTACCCCACAGTTCTGCCAAGGGAGGGAAGAGAGTTAGATTTCCATAATTATTTCCCAACAGACACAGGTGGGAGATACTCAAAGCTCCCAGAGAGAGAGGCCAAAACTGGGCTGGGGCGAAGGTGGCGGCGGCGCAGGGACAGAAGGACGGTGGGACACAGAACAGCCTGTCCCACACCTCCGCAGGGGACTGAGCCTCAGAGCCCCCCAGAGCCCCGGGCCCGCCCCTCTCCCCATTCCCATGTCACAGGCTCCCGAGAAGAATTCAGGTCAGGGGCATAAGTGACCTTTCACACCTCAGACAAGCTAAGTTTGTTTTCTCCTTTTCTGTCCAGCCCGCAGCAGGAGGGAGGGGGGAAAGGGACGGGCCTTGTCGAACTTTCTCCGGCTACAATACCCCAGGGGAGTTGAAGTGGAGGGAGTAAAGGATCTATTTATTTTGGCTCAGGAGGGACAATGTAAGCAGATGGTCTTTGATGGGATTAGCGGCGTAATCTCTAAGACCCTGGTAAATTGGAAAATGATCCATTATATTCCAGGAACCTTTGGCGGCTTCAGCTCCTGGGGAGGGAGGGGCAGGGCTTGGGGGCACCTTGTTAGAAAGGACCCCCCTCTGGGAGCAGCCAAATCCCGCACGGAGAATTTGGGGAGAGATTCGTTAGCTGCACGATGCAAGCCCCTGTTCTCTTAGAGCCCAGAAATAAGAATTCTCCCTGCGTCCTCTCAGAGCCTCTTTTCTCCCCTCTCTCCCCTCCCCTCTCTTTCGGGTGTGCTGGGATGTCTTCACTACCATCTCCTGTCTCCAGCCCTTCCCATGCCCAGGAGACTTTTCTTCTGGGTCTCCTGCCCTGGAAGATCGGAAATTGTTTCTTGAAATTCAAGTTCTATCCCTCCCACTGTCATCTCAGTCCATTTCCCACCCCCTCACCTCCAGGTAGCCCACGAGGAGCCCCTCCACTGTCCAGATACTTGAAAGCCAGGCGGGAAAGAGCCACGAGGAGGGGGCAGGGGCTGGGGAGGGGGGAGGAATGTGAAAGGGGAGATAAGGTGATAATGAACCACTCTGTCACCCTCCCACCCTCTAAACTCACCTCCACCCCCCAGAGCCCGAGTGCCGCCAGGCTAGGATCCCCTCCATCTGGAGAATCTGGTCTGCCAGGTTAGGGGCATATGGGAGACCCGTTCATGTGAGGGATGGTGTCAAGAGGAGGCACTGACGTAGTTTGGGTCATATAAGGTATTTACAGTCGGTGGGGAAAAGGAGGTGTGATATTTTGCATTCACATAAGCACTTTGCGGTTTATAAAGAAATTTTGATGGACCGAATTTCATTCGAATCTCATAATAACTGAATGAGGAGGGCATTTGAAAAACTGGAAAACAGGTGTAGAGAGGGTCGGGGCTTGCTAAGGGCCCCCAGCCTAGTAAGTGACAGAGCCCGGACGGAAGCTCAGCTTTTTTGGTTTAGTTCTGGCTTTTCCTCTTCCCGAGTCTGTAACCTTCCAAGCTTCCTGCAGGCTCATGTGGAACACACATGTTTTCTCTGGCTTTGATTCTATCTGTGTCTCTTTCCCTAATACACAAGCATGCTATGAATGCTACATGTGTTTATTTTATGTGTTTTTAATCTGTATAAATGGAATAGTGTCATTTATCTCCTTCAACTTTTAACTTTTCACCCACATTATACATGAGATCTGTTCACACTGATAAATATAGATCTAGATTTTTAAAAACTGCTGCATTACATTTTGTTTATTCATTTTAACATTTAGGTCATCTCCAAAACATTGTGGCTATAATCATTCTTGAACAGATATCTGATTGGAATTTTATTAAATGTACAGATTTAATTAAGGGATTAAAAACCAAAGCACAAATAGTCAAAACATGCATTTTCCCCATACATGAAGTCTCTCTAATTCTCTGGAAAGAAAAGAGAAGAAAAGAAAAGAAAGGAAAGGAAAGGGAAAAGTAAAGGAAAGGAAAGGAAAGGAAAGAGAGAGGGAGGGAGGAAGGAAAGAAAGAGGGAGATTTGGAAAACAGAAAGGCAGCACAAGCAAATGACTCAATTTCAAATAAAAATTCCAGCACTTATGAGTATATTAATTTTAACTGTAAAAGATGTAGCAGGTGGCTGGTTGGAATTTTGACTTGTACAGACAGTATTTTATGTGAGGCTATTTCAATGTACTGAGGGATGTTCTATCTTATTTTAGTGTCATTTAAAAAAAGAGTGACACTTTATGTTATGTATTTATCTGAAATAAAAATTTGAGGCTGGCTGGTTAAAACAGAAAGGCAGAGCAGAGAGGCAGCAAGCTAACGCCCTTGCCTGCCTTTCCCACCCCCCCAAACACAAAAAACAATCCCTAAAACACACAAAGGAAAATGAAGATGTTGATGTGTCAGTCCTGAACTGGGGGGACAGCACTGTTTCTTGAGTGTCTATGAAGTGTCAAGCGGGCAGACACTGGGGACATCCATGCACTGAGTCCTTAGAACAACTGGGGAAGTAGGGTGGTTTCCTCTCCTGCATTCTACCTGTTTGGAATGGGAGCTCAGAGTAGGAAGGTTAGAGTCACACAGCCAATGAAGTGGGCTGCTCTTCCCACCTGTGCCCTCTCCCAAGCTATCTGGCCTTTGGGTCACCATCCTCTGCCCAGAGCACCTTGTCTGGATGTTCAGCTCATGGCAGGACCACTCCTCAGGGGCCCTCTTGTTCCCTGCTCTCCTGAACTTCTCCCACAGAAACAGCCCATTCCTCACTTCTCACTCCCACCGCCGATGGCTCTTGTTGGCCCATACCCTGCCCCAAATGACCACCTATTATTCTTCCTGTTGAGGTCCAAAATGTTCTGGAATAAGATTGATTGATCCTCCAAATCTGGGTGGATCTCATATGGACTGACTCCCAAGTCCTATTCATTCTGTTTCAGGTCTCCCTCCTGAGTCATCTAGCTTTGATCGTCCTTACACTGGCAGGACTGGCAGGACTTTGGCAACTCCCAGCCTCAGCCCTTCCTTTTATAAAGGCGGAAGGGATGGAGGAAGAGACTTGGCCAAGGCCAGATAGCTGGTCAGCGCCCAGAGCCCTCTCCCGGCCAGTCCACCAAGTGTGCCTGTGGGGGAGGAATGTTTGCCCAGGTTTTTTGAGTGTGAAATGGTCCCTGATACACACACACACACACACACACACACACACACACACACCTCAATGCCAGCTGGGGCGTAAGATGGACTAACTCTAGATGGTGATCCCACAAAGGGCTCTGCATCTGGATCTGGAGGAGCTGCTGGCGAATCCTTCTCTGAAGCACCTTTTCTGTGCCATAAACTGCAGGAGAGGAAACCGCCTACTTCCCTGGTTGTCCTAAGGACAACTGTCCCCAGTGGCCTGCTTGACACTTCATAGACACTCCAGAGATAATAGACTTCCCCCCAACTCAGGAATGTCATGTCAACCTTTTGATATTCCTTTTGGGGGGTGGGGTGGGCTGGCAATGGCTTTAGCTTGCTGCCTCTCTGCAAGCCTTCAAGGTTACAATCTCCTCTGCTTCCCAGAGTCACACCCTTGGTCTCTCCAAGCCCCAAGTCTACACGTTCTCCTCGGTTGTTTGGATCCTGGCCCCACCCGTTTTGGGGGGGCCGATGATTTGGGAGCATCTTTCTGCAGTTTAGGAAAAAAAGAAAGTTAAAAAAAGAAAACAAGAAAGGGGAGAGGCTCCCAGCGGCGGCGCTGGAGAAGGGGCAGGGGGTGGGGGGCGATGAGGAATAGGGATTTTTGGCCGAACTCCCTGAAAGGTCCCTGCTGCCTCTTCCAGCGCTATTTTTGCCTCTTTCCTCCTTTATTTATTGATACTCTTCCTTCGTGTTCTGGCCTCTGTTGCCCGCCTCGCTCTTGGCCCCTCTTTTCCCGGCGTCTCCCTCCCTCCCTTCCTCCCTTCCTTCCTTCTCCTTAGCCTGCTACGGTCCAGCATCGCCTAGTTACTAGTTATTCATCCCCCCTGTCCTGCTGCCTCAAACAATAGTCCGAGACGCGCCGCGCGGAATTTGCGCGCAGGGGCTTAGCGTCCACCTCCGCCCGGGCCTGGGGTGGGGAAGCGCGGGCAGGCGTGGGAGCGGCCTGGGCTCGCCGCTTGGCGCCGCGAATCCCCAGACAGCGTCCAGAAGGGCCCCGCGGCCCAGAGCGGGAGCCCCCGGGAGAGCCGGCCCTGAGGGTGGCGGCCTGGCGGGTCTTGGTTTGCCCTCCCGGGTCCCGCGCGGCCTTGTCCGCCCTCCGAGACGCGACCTCAGATCAGACGTGGCGACCCGCTGAATTAAAGCATATTAGTCAGCGGAGGAAAAGAAACTAACCAGGATTCCCTCAGTAACGGCGAGTGAACAGGGAAGAGCCCAGCGCCGAATCCCCGGCCCGCGGTGGGGCGCGGGAAATGTGGCGTACGGAAGACCCACTCCCCGGCGCCGCTCGAGGGGGGCCCAAGTCCTT
>JAQZBX010103115.1:0-11088 GCA_029593785.1 Cabassous unicinctus | reverse complement strand
TTGCCCTTTTACTTGGAGGATTGTTTCTGTTCCATTCAGGAATGTGGCAAAGCTCCTCAGGATAGAAATTTAATACTCTTTCAATTATTTTGTGATTCTACCATCTGTGGCAATGCCCCATACACATTTGAACATATTTATATAACTGATATGTATGTCCAGGTGAACTTTCTCCCATGAATCCCCAATCACGCACACCCCACATCAATTGTCTTCTCCTGCCACAGTTTTATCCCTTCTGTGATCCAAAACTTCTTCAAAAATGAAGCCAAGAATATCACCAAATACAATTAATAGGAAAATGAAATAATAATATTAGATATAAACATATGAAATAAAATACATAATAATTTAGGAAAACTAAAACTAAAATACGATAAAGAATATAAAATGTGAGATATTAAAAGAAAATTTTAAAATATTTAAAATTTTATTTTATTTTACATTTTCCCTTTCATCGCTGAATATCTTTTGTCCTGTATAGGCAGTGGCAATTTCTTCCATTTCTTCCCCAGTGCCTTAATTTTTTCATTTTGTCTTCAAAGAAATTTTAGGTCACAGCAAAGTCACATGCAGAATATAGCGGCTTGTAAGAGAGTCTGCAACTGGAAGCAAGAAAGTACCATCCTTCAGCTATATGGGATCAAAACCCTCTCTTATTTTGAGGTGGAGTGGACAACCCCATCCCAGAATACACATGATTGTGGAATAAAATGTGGACTAGAGTTAACTTACTGCTATTCTACTAAAGACTGATTGAGATTCTAGCAATGGAAGAAATTATATCATTGATGTGGAGACAGTGTCCATTGGTGGTGCTGAAGCTATGGAAATGATAAAAGACGTGTTATATGGGGCATTCTCAGGACATTGAATTGTCCTGAATGACATTGAAATGACAGATACAAGCCATTATATATCGTTCTGTAACCTTCAGAATTGAATGAGAAAGAGTGTAAATTACAATGTGAAATAAAATCCATGCTTAGTGGCAATGTGCCAATATGTCTTCTTTAAATGCAATGAATGCCCCACAGTAATGAAAGAAGTTGTTAATGTGGGACAAAGTGGGAGGTGTAGGGAGTGGGGCATATGAGAAACCATTATATATTTTTATGTAACATTTTATGTGATCCAAGTATCTTTTAAAAATAAATAAAATATATATTTTTAAAAAGTCCCCCACTATAATTGTAGAAGCAGTTATTTCTCCACTTAGCCTTTCCAGTGTTTGCCTCATTCATTTTGAGGCACCCTGGTTAGGTGCATAAAATGTTTATGAATGTTCTTTCTTCTTGAAAGATTACCCTTTTTACTAAAATATAGTGTCAATCTTTGTCTTTTAAAATAGTTTTGTATGTAAAGTCTATTTTGTGTGATATTAGTGTAGTTATTCTCACCCTTTTTTGGATGTTGTTTGCTTGCATAATTGTTTTCCAGCAATTCACTTTCAGCTTCCTTGAATCCTTGGGTCTCAGGTGATTCTCTTGTAGACAGCGTATAGATTTGTCATATTTCCTTATCCATTCTGCCAATCTGTGTTTCTTGACTGGTGAGTATAGTCCATTAACATTCAGTGTTTTACTGTTAAGGAATTGTTTACATTAGCCATATTTTCTGTGGGTTCATTAAGTCACATGTTATTTCTATTTCTCTTTTTGTTTTTTATTTATTTGTTCTTACACTCTCCTCCAACTCTCTCTCTCTCTCCTGTTTTATTCCTTTCAATCTGCAGCACTTCTGTTAGTATTTCTTGAAAGCAGTTTTCTTATTGCTATACACTCTAAATTTCTGTTTATCTGTGAATATTTTGAATTCTCCAACATTTTTGAATTCCTTCTTTGCTGGATAGAGAATTCTTGGCTGGAAGGTTTTTTCTTTTAGCACCTTGACTATGTCATACCACTGCCTTCTTGCCTCTGTGGTTCCAGATGAGAGATCAGCACTTAATCTTATTGAGCTTCCCATGTATGTTATAGTTTTCTATTCTCTTGTTGCTTTTAGTGTTCTCTCTGTCTTGATAATGAAACATTTGGCAAGCATGTGTTTTGGAGTATGCCTGTGTGATTTCTATTGTTTGGTGTTGCACTGTGCTTCCTGGACATTTATGTCCATCTCCCTCAATAGTGTTGAGAAGTTTACAGCTAAAAAAAAAATCTTCCAACTCTCCTTCTGTCCCCATTCCCTTCTCTTCTCCCTCTGGGATGCCTATAATGTGTATGTTTGTGTGTTTTGTGTTGTTCAGATCCCTAAATCCCTGCTGGATTTTTTCTATCTTTCTATCTATCTGTTCTACTATCTGTTTCAATAAAATGTACTGTCTTCCATATCACTAATTCTTTCTTTTGCATTTTCAAACCTGCTACTATGTGCCTCCAGTGTATTTTTTTTTGCTCAGTCTTTAAAATATAATTTATTTTTTAAAACAAAACTGGTTATAAACATTTAGAAAACACATAAATGTACAGAACGTGAAATAAAAACCACCCAGAAATAACATGGTTTAGCTGTTGATGCCTGTCCTCCCAGTCTTTTTCTATCAGGCATATACATACACATTCTTCCCCAAAATCAGACTGGACTGTGCATGCCATTGTCTAACCTGTCTTTTTTACACTTAACTATAAATTACAAACACTTTACCATCCCGGTATATTTTTTTTTGTGTAGAACATTTATTTTAGAGTATGAAATATCATATCAAACCATAAATTACCTAAGTAATCCCCTATGAATTTAGGGAGGGTATTTTTAGTATGGACAGTGCTAGATACCTTTATTACCTTAGTGTAAATTCCAATAGTGCAAGTACTAGCTCAAAAGGTACACCCATTTTTTTAAGGTTATCCATATATACTAACCAAACCAGATTCCAGAAAAGTTACCTCAATTTTCACTCCCACCAGGAATGTCTAAGTGGGTTGATTTATTTCTCTAATAATCTTGCGGTAATGCCAGTTATAACAAATGACTTTCATCTACTAGTTCACCATGCAGCTCTTCAAAAATAATGTTCTGCCAAGTTGGTAATTTCTATCAAGAAAAAGGATGTCATCAAATGTCTTCAGTGCCTGGCAGCAGGTACCAAGATCCCAGCCCCAAGTGCACCAGTGTGAGCAAGCCCTTCATGCCAGATGTGGCAACACTGTAAACCCAGCTGGGGAAAATGGCAGGTATCAGGTACTGGCTAGGCCAGGGAAGGCTTGTGGGAGGATATAAGGCCACTGAGCTGCCAGCTTAGGAATTCTCCATCCTCCCTGACTCAACCCAGGATGTGATTAACAAAGAAACACAGGGCACTGGGCAGGAATCAGGCTGGCCACTGTGTTATTTACCTGCCCTGGCATGGAGGAGGGCATTCTGTACACCACAGTGCTGCACAGATTCTTACATGATCACAGCCAGCAAGAGTTTCCTCTAAAATGCAGGAAGCCATGTAAAAGAGATCTAAACACTCTGAGAATGTTATTCTTGAAATAAGTTAATTTTTCAGATTATGCCATTTCCTCTAAGTGGAATAAATTGCTACTCTCTGACATAACACAATTTTACTTTGATATATTGTTCAATAAAATGGCACCATGCATTTCTGTAAGCCAGCAGTTTTTTACCTGCTGCCTCCACTGTGGCAGATAAGAATCACCCTCATCTAACAGATGGCTGAGATGCAGAGGGAGAGGACCTGCCAACACTCTATTGCAAGCTGATCCCAGCTCCTTGACTCCCAGATAAGGTTCTTTTAACTAGACACATTCCACTCAGAGAGAAGGTGTTGAGAGACAAAATCATCAAAGTCAGGTATGGACTGATGACACATTCTATAAAGAGCTGGGGGAAATTACTTCTGGTTTCATGACATTTAAACAATTGCATTTAAATCTTCTTTACCGTAGCAGATTTAAAAACTAAGATACTCCTTCCAAACTCATGAAATGATTGATTAATGTCAACTTTAATCTATTTTTCATTCCTTATGCAAAGGTTTAACTGGGGTCACTCAGCACAGGGCACTGTGAGGGAAAGGGTTGCATGTCAGAGTCAGAATTCTAGGCTCTAAGCGCCTCCCTGTCACTATGTGACCCTGGGCAAGTTACTCAGTCTAATCTGAAACTAAATCAACAGCGTTGCATAATTTGCACATGAACGCCCCTGTCGGTCTGGTCCACAGAGGCCCTGCCCAAGCCCGGGGGCACCCGTGACGTGACACCCTGACGTTCTAATAACGGAAGCAGAAGCGTGCTTGCGGAGGAAATACGCTGCTACACTATGATTACCTTATAGGAAACCAATATATTATCTTCTTTATATACCCAGAAATAATCAAGTTTCTGGATTGGTAAATCTCTAAAGGTTTTGAACAGGAAATACATGTTTTACAAAACTATTACCAGATACAATTTAATTTTGCATCATGATTTCTAAGTTTTATATCTGCAGCTGGAATAAATTTTGTTACAAGTCAAAGAGGGCAAAGGGCTTTTAAATAAATAAAATTATATCTTCTCATTTTAAAATGTTAAGTTAATGAAATACTACACCCCAGGTAAGCTAGCACTATTAAACATTGGGAGAATTATTGGAAAGAGGTAATTATAATAGGAAATATGGTAGAACATGCTTGAGGGAGAATGAGAAAGCATTTTTATCAGTACCTGAACCAGTTCTGATAAATACACATAAGCACGGTTTCATCATTGATGCAGACATTAGAAGTTTTGTTTCTTCACCTATGCTCAGTGGAGTCTCTAAAGAAAAACACATTGCTATTACCTCCAGACTGACAGAACCAGTACAAGGGAAATGAGCATCGTGAGGAACCACAGTCTGAGACAAGCTTGTGCCAGGGTGAAGCAGGAGCAGCAGGATGGAGTCCCCAGGCTAACACAAGTGTCCGCAGGCAGGGATGGCCTCATTACAGGGTCAGGGTGAAGGGGGATACCCTGAATCAATCTACCTGCTCAGCAGCACGCTGAGGGGAACAGACAGGAGCATGCTTCAGACCCTTACGATGTCTCTAAGTTACAATCCCCTCACCAGTTCTAAATACATGAGATCTGCACAACTTCAACAACGAGAAACTGAAATGCAAAGTCTGCACAAAGAAGGCCTAGCTTTTGCCAGTGTCATAAGCAAAACACAACAAACGTGAGAAAAGGAAGTAATACTGTTTATCCAAATGTGTTTTGGTATTCAGTTTTCACTTTAAAATACTATAAAGGAAGAAATAGGGGTGTGTGATGCATGCTACTCAGAAATAACTTAGACACCTGAACCTATTGTCTCTTCACACTACAGCCATGGTCGTCGAGCTTCCAAATCTAGTAAGGCGGTGCTATGACCAGGATGGAATGAAATACTGGAGGGAAACATCTTCATGAAGCAAATCAAAGTGGACAATCCTTTTACTCACAATATTGCACAGGGCTTTTGTAGGGTTTACTTGTCCAGCAAGAAACTGTAGGAGCTTCCTAATATCTACATGCACTTCAAACATTTGCTCTGGGTTTCTATCTTGAGAGACATTTCCAGAGGCTACTGGAGGACTTCCAAGGTCTTTAAAATGAGTTGTAACACACACTAATTCAATTTCTATTTTCAAATTCAGTTCTCCATTCAGGTTTGCTTCAATTATAAGGTCATTGCTGATGTTTTTCATCTTCTCCACAATACTCTTCATAGTCTTCAACACTGGGAAGTAAATACTAATATCAGAGTCTTAAATTTCAGGTTCTTGTAATTCCTTCCACAGTTTCCTCGGAATAACCTTTATGGGGATGTCATGTGTCACGATGCGATTAGTGCTTGATATGAATAACAGTTCCACAGACACTGTGAGGCAGGGAAAGTGCTTATAAGTCAGCTTGATTTTCAGAGTTTTGGCATTCTGGGCAGTTTTCAATGCTCGAGATAAGTGTTCTGAGGTCAGCTCTAAATAAATTTTATTGTTTTCTGCGGTGGCACCTTCCATTTGGAATTCAATGAAGAAGTTCTCCTGCTCCAGTTCGCACAACATGATCACCCCTCCATTGGCCACCTTGTCGGAAAAGATGAAGTTCAGCTTCTCCGGGCTGATACGGAGGGTGCAGGTTTTGGCAAGCATGGAAATCATGTTGCTGACTACATGAAGCGGTTCAGGCAGGCCGCGTCCACGATCTTGGTGTGAAACTTCATGGCGCGCCGGCAGCCCGAGCTGCGCCGGCGTCCTTTGGGCAGCGGACCCCTCCAGAGTATTTTTGATTTCTTGGATTGCGACTTTCATCACCATCATATACGTTATGTTTTTATGTAAGTTTACAATTTCTTCAGTATGTTGTCCCAGTGTCTGCTTAATATCCTTAATCTCTTACTTCATTTCCTTAAGCCAGTTCATGATATTTGTTTCGACATTTCTGATTAGTTGTTCCTTTTTCTGCATCTCCTCCTTGTTTTGAGTTTGTTCATTGGGCTGGGTCATGTCTTCCTGTTTCTTAGTATGGTCTATAATTTTTTGTTGGTGTTTACACATCTCTTTATCTTGATGGGTTTATTCAGTTGATTAATTTCTATGTCTAATCTGGGATTTTGTTTAGTTGCTGTTTTTGTGTATGTAGCAAGTTTTCTATTTGACACTTTGTTCTTCATATTCTATTTCCTTGCTGTTGTCTATATTTAGTTTTCTTTGGGCCTTTTAGCTCTTTGTCCAATTCCCTCCAGATAGAGGCCCTGAAGCCTCCTGCTCTGTGGGTTTTCAAAAGAGCACACTCATGCAGAATTTTGCCCCTTCTCAACCATTTTTTTGAAAGAGCTGGTGACTGCCCACTTACATTGATGCCATCTTGCCAAGAAAATCCCCAAGCTCTTTTTTGTTCTATTTGATTTCCCCACCAGTTAGTTCTCAGGGGGCTAATGGTGAGGACTTGATTTGGAGTTATCTGGAGCTTGCTCTTGACCCCAGAAAGAGCTCCAAATGGGACCTCATAGATAGTGTCTCAGCAGATTTTTTTCCTGCTTTCTTATTAGCAGGGAGTTTCCAGGAAGGATCTCACAGTCATGTTCTCTGCCAGGTCCTAAGTGTAACATGGCATCCCTTTTCCCTATATTACCTTGCCTCCATTTCTTCCATTTTTTTAAGGAGCCATTCTACTTGTTGAAATTTGGTATCTCATTGTGGTTTTGTTTTACATAAATGGAATAGCTAATGATCTTGATCATCTTTTCATGTGCTGATATTCCATTTGCATATCTACTTTAGAGAAATGTTTATTCACATATTTTATCCATTTTTTTTAAATTGGAGTACATTAAAGCAAATTAAAAGAACTATATACAACAATCAAGTGGAGTTTATCCTAGGAATGCAAAGGTTTTTCAACACAAGAAATCAATTTGGGTAATAAACCACTTTAATAAATTGAAGAAGAAAAACTACATGATCTTCTCAATTGATGCAGAAAAGGCATGTGACAAAATATAGCACCCTTTTTTGATAAAAACTCTACAAAAGTTCAGAATAGAAGGAAGCTTTCTCAATATGGGAAATTACATACATGAAACTTACAGCTAGCATTGTACACAATGTTTAATTACAGAAAGCTTTCTTGCTGAGATCAGGAACAAGACAAGGATGCCCACTGTCACCATTAATATTCAAGAATTGTGCTAGAAGTTCTAGCTAAAGCAATTAGGTTATACAAAGAATTAAAACCCTCCCAAAAAGGAAAGGAAGAAGTAAAACATTCGGTAGTTGCTGATGATTTGATCCTATATCTAGAAAATCCTGAAAATCCACAAAAAAGTTACTAGAATTAATATCTGAGTTCAACAAAGTGGCAGGATATGTTTAATACACAAAAATAAATAGCATTTTTATAGACTACTGATGTGCAATCTGAGGAAGAACTCAGAAAAACATCCTATTTATAATAAGAACTAAAACAATTAAATATTTAGGAATGAACTTAACCAAGGACCTAAAAGACCTTTAATCAGGAAACTACAAAGCCTCAGTAAAAGAAATTGTGGAAGACTTAAATAAATGGAAGGAAATATTGTGTTCATGGATCAAAAGAGTAAATATCATTATTATGTCAATTCTACCCAACTGATTTACAGATTGAATACATTCCCAATAAAAATCCCAACAGATTTTTTTGCAGAAATAGAAAAGCCAATAATCAAATTTATTTGGAATGGTAAGGGGCCCTAAATAGACAAGAATGTCTTAAAAAAGGAGAATTAAGATGGAGAACTCTCACTTCCTGATTTTAAAGCATATTACTTAACTACAATGGTAAAAAGAATTAAAAAACAAACAAACAAACATGGTACTGGCATAAAAACAGAGACATTGACAAGGAAACTGAATCAAAAGCTCAGAAATTGACTGTCACCTTTACCTCAAGTGATTTTTGAAAAGGCTGTTAAGCCCTCCAAGCTGGGCATAATGGATTACCTCAAAATTCAACACTTTTGCACCTCAAAGGACTTTGTCAAAAGGGTTAAAAGGCAGCTGTCTCAATGGGAGAAAATATTTGGCAATCATATATCTGATAAAGGTTTAATATCCATGATATATAACTAGATCATACAACTCAGCAATTAAAAAAACAAAGCATACAACTAAAAAATGCGCAAGAGACTTGAAAAGCAACTGCCCAAAGAAGAAATCCAATGACAAAAAAATACCTGAAAAAAAGTTCAAGATCACTAGCAATTAGGGAAATGCAAATCAAAACTTCAATGGCATATCATTTTACACCTATTAGATTGCCTGCTATTAAAATGTCAGAAAACTGTAAATGTTGGAGAGGATGTGGAGAGTTAGGAATGCTTAAACATTGTTGGTGACAATGTAGAATGCTACAGACACTGTGCAGGACTGTTTGGCATTTCCTAAGGGACTTGAATATACACTTACCATGGGACCCAGGCATACCATTACTAGATATATACCCAAAAGAACTGAGAGCAATGACACAAATGGGTATCTGCACACCAATGTTCATAGCAGCATTATTCATGATAGCCAAAAGGTAGTCCCATGCAGGTGCCCATCAACTGATGAATGGATAAACAAATTGTACTGTTTACACATGATGAAATATTTTGCAGTGGTAAGAATAAATGAAGACATAAAACATATGACAACATGTATGAACCTGGATGACATTATGTTGAATGAATCAAGAAAGACACAAAAGGACAATGACTGTATGATTGCCATATTATAAACTGAATATATTATGTGAAATATGAATATAATTAGAATTGCATATATAAGACCATTTTTCTTTGAAGCTGAACAAATGTAATTTAATACTACAAAATGTTAATGTCAGACAAAGAAATTATACTAATTGAAGGAGACCAGACACAGAGTACTACATAGTGTATGATTCCATTTATATAAAATGTAAATATTAATCAATCTATAAAGATGAAAAGAGATTAGTGGTTATGTAGATCTGAGGAAAGAATGCTAAGGGATGTGGAGTCTTTCTTTTTGTAGTAATGAAATTGTTCTAAATTTTTTGAGATGATGAATGTACAACATTGTGTTTATGCTAAAAACCATTGACTATACACTTAGGATAGAATAGCCAGAAATAACAACTATGGACAGTAAGAGAAGCTCAGAGAGACTGACAGGTGAAGAATTTTCTTGTTTGTTTACCAGTTTTTTGTTTATTATTATTGAAAAAATGAAAATGCTATTGTAATGACTGAAGTGATGAAGACACAATTATGTGATTATAGCAAATACCATTGATTGTACACTTTGGATGAATTGAATGCTTATTAATATGTATCAATAAAATCAATTTGTTAAAAAATTATGCATAATGGTCAATGCAGATAACATATTTTGAAGTCATGTCTTTAAAATAGCACATAGTTGTATTACCAATTACTTAATAAGCTGTACAGTAAAGTACTGACACTGGATTACATATGTCAAAAGAACAGAAAAGAGTTATCTGAAATACGTGTATATTTTCAAAGGAAATTAACAAAACTTGCTAAAGAGTTTGTCCAAACAACACAGAAGCAGATTCATTGGTAGATGGTGATTGAAACACTCAAAAGCAAGAGGGAGAAAGTTCATTCATGTATTTTCTTTCTTGCTTTAAAATGGTTGTGTGCAAGTGGATTAATGGCCCAAATTCAAAAGGTAAAACTGCAGAACTAATAGAAAATGGAGAAATCATTGTAAATTTGCATTGGTGAAATAAACTCCCTGAACAATATCTAAACCAACAAAATACTAGTAAGATAATATGCTGGTGATAAAATAAGTGTTATCTCTATTAGGAAGGGAACATAGACAAAGTTTATAGGTGACTGGAACAACAGGAGATGGTTTCTCATGCTCCAAATTGAAAATGAATAAATATATATTAACACATATTAATAAAATCATTTTCAAATCCAAGGAATAAGGAAAGAAACCCAAAAAAGGTGGACAAAATTGTAATTGAAAAAGTATTTCTCATGAGGGTATTATTAGAATCTATAATTCATCACACGAAGAATGAAAACTCAGGCAAAAACACAATATAAGAAGAGCAATAATGGAAAGCTTTACCATTTATTTCAAGAATATCGTGAAAGCATAATGTTGACACACTGCTGATAAGATGATAAATGGGCAAAGACATTAATGAAAAGGAAATCATTTCATAAGCCAAGGGTTGGAACAATTGAGGTAGTCATGGATTAGGAAATGGATAACTGAGGCAGGTACTATCAGGTAAACTGCAGTAGTCAGAAAAGCAAAAAACATTAATTACACTTCAGCAAATCTCACTCATCTATAAATTAAGTAAACAAAAATTACTGAATGAGATATATTACATAATAATATTTAATAGAATTAACAAAACATATCAAATACACACTGATAGTCACATTCAAAATTATTAAAGTTCTATGTAGGAATTTTATGATGGACAATGCATATGGATTTTGTTCAATTGGGGTATTAAACCATGATTGTTATAGTCTAACTCATTCTTAATTATTAGAAGAGTTGAAGGATATCTACTTATCTGGGCATTAGGGAAAGAGTAAAAGCTTTTTATACTTGCTAATATAATCACAAACACACAC
>JAQZBX010103114.1:0-11087 GCA_029593785.1 Cabassous unicinctus | reverse complement strand
CTCCCGGTAAAAAAAAAAAAAGAAAAGCAGTCAAACAACTCATACACAAAAAACTCCTTCTGGGTTCAGATACAAAGATATTCTTTTTCTGGGAATATTACCTTTTTCTTTTGTCCTCTGGACCAGAAGATCAAGATCAAGTGCAGTGAAAGGAGTCAAGATTTCCATACCAAACTTTAACAGCCTCTCCCCAGGGACACGGTGGGGCTGTATGGGGAGGAACAAGCTCAAAGAAAATTACACACCTGGGGTCAGCCTTGAGGCCTTCTTTGGTGTCCCTCAGCCCCTTCTTCTCTTGTGGTTGCCCTACCATGAAAAAAGTATCCCTGATGGTAGGGAACTCTTCCAGCAGGGCTCTCAGGCTATTGCAGTATGCCATGATCTGACCCCGAAGAGCATAGTGAGACATGTGGTGGTTAAACCTGAAAAATCAGAAGAAGAGATGATGTCCTGAAGGTGAATTCAAGCTGTGCCATATCTCACAGAAGTTCCAGGATCTATTTCCCTGGAAGACTTTTTAAAAGAGACTAGAGGGGGAGCAGGTGTAAGAAGAAATTTCCATCTGGTTCAGGTTGCTATTGCCTGAAGGCAGAGGCATGGACCTCTTCAAAAGGTCATTGACTTCTGGTGCTCCTCTGCATATCAGAGCAGGGCAGTTTATGCTGGTTTTGTCCAATAGGCCTATGGTTAATTCAAACACAAACCACCTGACAGTATCTGAATTTCTACATATAACAGTATTGTTTATTGAATTCAGTCAGAGAAATTAACACGTGTTGTTCACATATATTATACTTACTTCTGACAGTATTCAATTATAACATCTCTCTTGACTTTCTCAATTTCATCCTGTATTAAAGGAGAGTGATAATTCTTATATTAGACAAGTGGCTATAAGAACTATCCATCCTAGTACATGTGCCCGAACTTCTGGAAATCAAAGTAGGAAAAGGTCACGTAGTTGAGACATTCTTTCTGAAAGTGAACTGTAGGGAGACACTCTTCCATTGTTTTCTCATGCTCCTACACATCTTGCTGAGTATGCCAAGAATACAAGGTCCTGACTACTCTTTACCTGGGCTATCTCTAGGAAACAACCTTAAGGGATAAGGAAATATCTCCCCTTTGGGATAAATAGCAGGCTTGCTATAAAATAGGTGGATTGCCCAAGTTCAATGTTTCTCAACTGTAACACAAACCCATTGCATGTGTCTGAGCCCCTTTATATAGCTCTGGTGGGACTTGGGAGACAAAGAAAACTGATACAAACATGAAACTCATGTTGTCTGCTCTCCTGGGAGTAGTAAAGTCTTTCATCTCTGACCTAGATGTCTCTTGTCTTCTGCCAGAATCCAAGTAAGAGTAACAGGCTAATTTATGAGCTTATAAGTAGGGTCAAATCTAAGACCTTGGCAAAACTTAGACTCCTAGTGCCTGAGGCCTTTCTGATCTGATAGGCCTTAGATAATCCTGAAGGGCAATTAATGAGCTATTGCATTTTTTCACTTGGTCAATATTTTGTAAGAATTGTTTATTAGAAGGAGCCCTTTGCCTCCACCATTGTTTGGCAAAAATCTGGAAAATCTGGCCTCTGTCATATCCCATTTGTAGGATTGGATTAGGTAAATTCTATACCATGGAAGACATGTCTTTTTGGCCATAAAGCCTAGATATTGTAATCCTTGTAATTTTTTCTCATAAATAAGTATGCATTAGCATAAAGATTAAATTAATGAATAATGAAATGGCATTCACAAAATTTAACTAATAATTTTGACTGATTAAAGGTTTAGCTTTATAGTATTTTTCAACAGTTTAGTTTAATACATAACCCTTAAGTAGAAACATGACTGTCGTGTCTGAAAAACCAAGATAACAGATGACTAGATGCTAAGAGCCCTAACCCTGGAAGCCCTCTGGCATTACTCAGGAGTGGTCTAATGTTCCAGTGTGGGTGCTAAAACTTGTGAGTTTAGAAAGTGACAAAAGAAAATGGAGCCTTGGAAAAAATGCACACATTAAAGAGACTAGATAGCTATTAGTTTGAATTCTTATTGAATTCCTTTTTTAGTTCTTTTCCATATATTTTCAATGGTTCTACCCAAACAGGCTGAAAGCAACCAACTCCAGGTTAAGAATTTTTATTTGTTTAAATATGAAAGTAGATTGAAGATTTAGGACATTCTTCCCACTACACACTCACAGGGCTCCTCATTCTGTCCGCCATGGTTTGTTTCCTGAGGAGGAAGGTGTTCAGCATCATGTCTCGCAGGCTCACTTTTTCTAGCTGAATAGATACGAAGGCCTCTGCAGCCCTGACAATTGAACAGACACATCTTAGCGCAAGGTTGGAGGTAAGTGGGCATGTAGCAAGAAGACAACTCAAGAGCTCTTGGGGAGACAGGAACACCTGGGCCAGGTGCTGGGCATTGCAACAGAAGGGCAGATAGCTCTGTCTCTATGGTTCACGTCTGCATTAGTGTGTTAAATTAGTCACTGGGGAAGCTGATGTGTCACTGTTCTCCTTGAGGATCCTCATGTACCTGAAGTATTCATCAACATTCCTTTATCAGACCCAAACTTCATAGCGTGTCTCAATGTTTATAATACCCAGGCCCCTCTGTGCCCTTCTGGCATGAACTATAGGGGAACCTGGACTAAAGTGAACTCTGAAGGGCCCTGCTGTCTAGACACATTGATCCTAAATCTTTCACCATATGTTGGACATGTGGGCTTAGGGCACTTGACACATTGGCCGTGTTTCAGATAAACAGCATCATGAGTAGAAGAGTAGCTTTGCCTGTTACTATTTTCTATTCCAAATTTCCCTGAATTAAATTAGAGTGTCACTGGCCAGTCCCAATAAAACACTCAGAACATTTGTAATCAATAGAATATAAATGTCTCTTTTTTTCTCTGTCATGGTGAAGATAGATCAATACATAATGGAGCATTCTTTATTTGTAGACATATCCCTGTAGAGGCCATGCTTCCTAAGGTAATTATCTCTGACAACTCACCATCCTATTATTCTAAACAATGGTTAAATTTCAAGCTGCTCAATTGAAGATAGATGTGGAAAATTTGGAGAGGGCTATAAGCTTTCTTCCTTGTGTTGTACCCTCTTTGTTGTTTGAAAGCTACTCAGAAAGAGAAGGAGGGAAGGAAAGGAAGAGAAAGAGAGTAAAAAAAGGAGAGGGGAAGAGAGGAAAGGAAAGAAGAGGTTGGAATTGGAAACTGTTCATTCTCCTTCATAGACTGGAGTACATTGGAAAGAGTTGAGCCTATTCAGTGTTCACACAACGTCTTCATACAATGTCTTAAAAACTAAAACATATGCTAGACACTCTGGGATTTTAGACTTCCTTCCATCCCTTAAATGAGGACACTTTTGTTACTTTAAAGAACTTGGGTGCAGTACCTTTTGGTAGCTTGGAATTGTTCTGAAAGATGGATAAGGGTGTCTGGCACTTTTGGAGTTGTGGATAACAGCAAGCTGTCTATACCATTCGCAGTTCTGGAATTTATTCTTTTGGTTGGACCCATTCTGCCACGATTTCTCAGATCTGAACTTATTTCCTAAAATATTTTAAAACAAAGTGAATTAAATTTGTTGGATTTGTAAGTCCTTTAGTACTGACTAAAAATTATCTCACAGCCACAACTGACCTCAAACACCTGTAAATGCCTGGATCCATGGGATTCACACAATGTAACTATGAAAGGAGAGGTGGAGAGAGGAAGGGGAAAGAAGCAGAAGGGAGGGTGGGGAGAATGAGGGAAGGAGGGAGTAAAGGGAAAGGAATGGAGGGAGGAGGAAGGAGAGTGGGGAAAGGAGGGATGAGAGGAGAAAAAAAGGGAAATTAGTATCTTTCAATATTCCTATTGGTTATGGAGCTGCAAGGCACTGACAGATCAAAATCATTTACATTTTTCCCCAACAGTGTACTCATTTCTCTTGCTTAAATGCCTAGGAGTGGTATGGCTGACTCATATGATAGCAGTATATTTAACTTTTTAAGAAACTGCCAAACTTTTCCCAGGTTGTTGTACCATTTTACATTTTCATCAATGCATGAGAGTGGATGAGAGTTCCAGATCTTCTACATTCTTGTCAATACCCGTTTTTGGTCAGTATTTTAAATTTTAACCATTCTAATGGGTATGTAGTGGTATCTCACTGGGGTTTTAATTTGCATTTCTCTAATGACTAATGATGTTGAACATCTTTTCACGT
Source organism: Cabassous unicinctus (assembly GCA_029593785.1). Classification (NCBI taxonomy): domain Eukaryota; kingdom Metazoa; phylum Chordata; class Mammalia; order Cingulata; family Chlamyphoridae; genus Cabassous; species Cabassous unicinctus. The sequence goes on along the minus strand of JAQZBX010103114.1, from coordinate 6,850 downwards.
GCTTATTTGCATTCCTACATCTTTGGTGACCCATTCCTTCTTGAAACACTCTCTTCCTTTGGCTTTTGGCAGTGCACAATTATGTTATCTCTCCCCCAACCTCCTTCTTTTCCTCCTTCCCTGCCCCTTGTCCTCTTTGACTGTCTCCATCATTTATACCTCTTTGTTATGCCATCATCCCTCCTATTCTCCCATGCTTGAGAGAAAACCAAATATATATTTTCACTGTTGGGTGAAGAAGTCATGAAATATATTTTATCCAAGTTAAAAGAGTCATGGAGACTTCCTGGAAGACATGATGACTAAGTTGAATTTTGATGAGAAGCACCCTCTAGGCAAAAATAAATAAATAAAAGGGGAGGATGGGATGTGGTAAGATAAAACATTCTTGGATAGCATGAGCAGAAGCATGGATTCATGAAACAATGCAAAATGCTTACGGAAATTCAAATAGAGTGAGTACAGGACACTAATGAAGGATGTTTATGTGGGAGGTTGTGGGAGGTGTGCAAGGTGGGGCATATGGGAATCCCTATATTTTTTGTGTAACATTTATGTAATCTAAGTATCTTTAAAAAAAAATAAAAAATTTTTTTTTTTTAATTTACTAATCTTTTCCTCAAAAAAATCATCAAAGAAGCTACAGTAAATAAATACTGGAATTTTTGAAAGCAAGCAGAGATGGATATTTCCTTTTTAAAAAATAAATAGGATAAAATGAAGAATATTTTAATAAATATTATTTAGATATGAAAAAAAAAAAGAGTGAATACAGGAAAAGTGGCAAGATAGAGGACTGTTGCCAGGTCACAAAGGTCATGCATGCCTCGTTAAGATTAAGTTTTGCTCTTCGGGCTGTAATGAGCCACTGAAGGGTTTTAATCAAGGAGGCATAACTGCACTGGTCACTGTGTGGAAGATAGATTTGACTGGAGACAGATGTAGTGGTGCAAGGGAAATGGAGGGATGGAGGCCAGTTAGAAGGTCATTATGGCCATATAAGCCAGTGGGGATGGAGAGAAGGCACCTTATTCAATCAATATTTTGAAGATGATGCTGGCAAGAGATAGTGAGTGATTGGTTCAAGGGAGCCAGAGTTGTTGAGGGCAATACCCAGTTTTTGGACCTGATGGTGGTGACTTAGCCAAGAATGGAAATACTGGAGAAACAGATAGAAGGATGAGTTCTCTTTTGGGCATGTTAAGTTGAGGTGCTTGTGGGACATCCAAAAGCTGTTTAGGAGGCTTTTAGATACACTAGTTTGGGGCTTGGGAGAGAGATTCCATGAAGAGACATAGATTTGAGAGCTAAAAGTATATTGGAGATTTTAAACCTCAAGAATTGATGAACCACCAGGGGAAGACATGTAAGGTAAGAACAGAGTTCTGGAGAAACATCAAAATAGAAGAGGTGGGTGGAGAAGAGAGCATCCACCCCACTCCAGGAAATTGGGAAGAACTTATCAAAAAGGTAGAGGATATCAGGAGAAAGTGGAGTCAGAGAAGTCCAGGAAGGAAAGGCTAAAGGACGAGGAAGTTGGTCAACAACATTAAGTGGAGGAAAGAATTCAAATGAAATGACTGAAAAGCATCCCCTGTATTTAATAATCAGGAGCTCTGGTGAGAGAAGTTTTGGGGGAGTGTTGGAGGTGGAAGCTATACTAGATTGAACAGGGGGTTAAAAAATGGAGATGGGGAGTTAGAGACTATTCTTTCAATAAGCTTGAATGAAAAAAAAGTTCATTATTAGGGCACTGGCCAGAGAGGCACAAAGCATTCACTTAAGCTTCCTGGAGAGAATGAAAAATGTTTAGCCTGCCCATAACTAAGTGGAAAGAGGTACTAGAAGGAAAGGTTGAAAGTATAGTAAAGAAAGGAGATAACTGATGAAGCAAGGCCCCAGAAGAGTCGGGAAGAAAGGGATTGAGAAAGCAGGTGGGAGGGGTTGAACTTTAACAGGAAGAGGAATACTTCACAGTCTGAGGTGGTAGAGAAGGATGGTTGTAGGGATAAGGTATGTTTGAAGGTAAGAAGTGGAGGTGCCAACCTAACAGGAATCTTCAACTTTGTCCCTTGACTCATTTCTTGGCTTTGCCCCAAACCTATATGGGCCATGTGTCCCAGCAATGCTGTTCATACCCTCTCTCCAATTAGCTCCCAGTGCTGCCACCATGGCTCAAGCTTTCACCTCTTCTTGCCTTCTGGTCTCCCTAACTTATCTATCTCCCCTTCAATCCATCAAACACAATGAATCTTCCCAATGAGAATTTTGGATCAGTTCCTTCCTTTGCTCAAAATCTTTTCATAGTCTTCTATCTCCATTAAGTAATGATTCAGCCATCATGCAACAAAAAGTAATGATTCAGCCATCATGCAAAGTTTACTAAATAAATACCAGACAGACACAAAGGCAAAAAATACAGTGGCTGCCCTCACAGGCAGTATGTGGAAAACATTATAGCTGAAGTTCAGATGATTCCATACATAGAAAATACAGTAACTGAGAAAATTGAGAAATTGGGGAAAGCCTCTCTGGGGAGATGATATCTGGGATGGGTCTTTTGGGGCACCTACATTATGGTCCTAAACCACATTTCCAGGCTTTTACCCTAATGCCTCCCCACCCCGACCCTGTGCGCCTATCCAGTGACTTTCAACATATTGAACCAGAATAGCCCCACTTATATCTGTTTTATATATTGGTATTCTTCATAAGATTAAATCAGTTGAATAAAAGATTCTATCTGTCAATTATACATGAAAACCATGGGTGGTAGTCAAGCTGAGGTCCTCATTTTTTCCTCATCCCCATCTGCACTTTCTCATTCCCATGCCTGAGTATCTTAAGGCTCTACCCTTTACTCAGTATGATCACATGGTCATCTCTGCCCATCAAAAAATTCACCCTTCAGGTTTTTCTCAAATGCATTCTCTCTGGGCTGTTCTTTCTGGCTCCCCAAACCAGTTATGAGCTCTTTTCTCTGACCTTCATCTACAGCTTGTTGAAGCTCTCTTATGCCTTGTATTTGAGCCACTGTGGGCCTCTCTGCCTTTCACACAATGGCCTATAAGACCCTCAGGAACTTGAATTTTTTTATCTGATTAGTCTAACTTATGGTGGGAATTGACTTAAAATTTGGAGGGTTGAATTAAAAATTCAACATAACTCACTCTATCCCTATTTTTTCTGCAGTATTTGATTTTCATGGGAATTAGTAATTGGGAATAGGAATAGGGATTGTGTGCTCTTGCCATACCTATAAGTTTGTACTTTCTTATTAATGTGAAGAGTAGAAATGGATAAAGAGAGGTAGGGAAATGTGAGAAGGGGTGAGTGTGGTGGGCTGAACAGAATCTATGAGGTGGAGAGGCTGTTTAAGACCATCTGTAAAGCTGATTTCCTAAAAACATATTCATTTTTACATTTAAGTTATGGTCACCTGATATCCCACGGGCAGGATTCTGCCCTATTCTTTTTTTGGTTATTTTGCCAAGTGGCAGTTTCCAAATCCTTCTCTTTACTTTGTCTCAGTCCAATTTAACAGTGGAAAAGGTTGATACAGATGATAAGGAGTCAACAGTAAATATGACTCTTAATAATCAGGTGATTTTAGGCTAAAATTTCTGTCATGTTCATTCAAAATGTTTGCCTATTCTACAAAAATGATAATGGAGATACATATTTATTGACATGGAAACACATACCAATATAATTAAGTGGAGATGAAAACAAATTTCAAAATAGCCTTGGCAAGATTGAAGAGAAACAGGCACTACCTACATTGTTGGTGGGAATGCAAAGTTGTATAAACTCTATGGAGGTGAATTTGACAACATCTAACAAAACTATATTCTCAAGTACCTTTTGCTCAGCAATCCCACTTCTAGGAATTGACCTTAAATATGAAAACACCTGTGTACAAGGTTATTCATTATAGCATCAATTATAATTGCAAGATGCAGGAAAGTACCCAAATGCTCAACATAGGCGAGTGGCTGAGCAAACTATGATATACATCTGCACAATGGAGAACTATAGAGATATAAAAAAAGAATGGGGGAGATCTCTATGCACTTATTTGGAGTGATTTCCAGGATATACTGTTAAGTGAATAAAAAAGTGCAAAATAATATATATAGACAAAATCCAAAGCCCTTTCATAATGAAAACACTTAACAAAATAGGAATGAAGGGAACATCCACAAGCTGGTAAATGGCATAAATGAAAGGACAACATCATACTTAATGATTAAAAACTAAAAGCTTTCCTTCTACTATCAGGAACCAGACAATAATGTCCTCTCTTGCCATTTTTATTCAACGTTGTGCTGGAGGTTCTTGGCAGTACAATTAGGTAAGAAAAAGAAATAAAAGTCGTCCACATTGGATAGAAAGAAGTAAAACCTATCTCTATTTGTAGATAGTATGATCTTTACTATTTTACAATTTAATTTAATTTATTTATTCCCTCCCTCATTATTTGTGCTTGCTGTCTGCTCTCTGTGTCCATTCGCTATGCGCTCTCTGTGTCTGCTTGTTTTCTCTTCAGGAGGCACTGGGAACCAAACCTGGGACCTCCCATGTGGGAGAGAGGCACTCAATCACTTGAGCCACATCTGCTTCCTAATGGTATGATCTTGTATAAGAATATCCTAAGATCTACATCCCCCCCAAAAAAGCAAACTTCAAACTATTAGAATTAATAAGAAAGTTCATCAAGGTTGCAGTATATAAGATTGGTATACAAAAAGCAACTATATTTCTATAAATTAGCAGGGGACACCCTGAAAATGTAATTAAGAAAACAATTTCCTTTGCAATAGCACCGGAAAGGATAAAATACTTTGGAATTAATTTAACAAAAAGAAGTACAAGACTGGTATGCTGAAACTACAAAACATTGTTAAAAGAAATTAAAGGAGACCTAAATAAATCGAATGACATCCCATGCTCATGGATTAGAAGACAATATTAAGATAGGAATACTACCCAAACTGATCTACAAATTTAATGCAACTGTTATCAAAGTCCCAGCTGGCTTTGTGTGTGTGTGTGTTTGTGCATGCAGAAATTGAAGAGGTGATCCTAAAATTTATATGGAAGTGCAAGGAACACAGAATAGCTGCAATCTTGAAAAGGAAGAACAAAGTTAGAGGACTTACACTTTCTGAGTTCAAAACTTACTACAAAAACACAGTAATCAAGGAGCGGGTGTGACTCAAGCAGTTGAGCACCTGCCTCCCACATGGGAGTTCCTGGGTTTGGTTCCCAGTGCCTCTTGAAAAAACAAAAACAAACAACAAGCAAAACAAATGAAAAAACCAATTCAGGGAAGCCAATGTGGCTCAGTGGTTGAGCGCTGGCTTCCCACATATGAGGTTCTGGGTTCAATCCCCAGCCCCCTTGGTACCTAAAAAAAAAAAATACAGTAATCAAAACAGTGTTCTACTGGCATAAGAATAGCCATATAAATCAATGGAATAGAATTGAGAGTCCAGAAATAAACCCTTACATTTATGGTCAACGGATTTTTGACAAGGGTGTCAGGACAACTCCATGGTGAAACAAATGTCTTTTTAACAAATGGTGCTAGAAAAACTAGAAAGTCGCATTCAAATAGAATGAAGTTGGACCTCTATCTCACACAACATATGAAAATTAACTCAAATAAGATCATAGACCTAAATGTAAGAGTTGAAACTATAAAATTCTCAGAAGAAAACAGGAGAAAATCTTTTTGACTTTGGATTAGGCATTGGTTCCTTAGATATGACAGCAAAAGTCCAAGTGATCAAAGAATGAATAGATAAATGGAACTTCAGCAAAATTAAAAATGTTTATGTTTCAAAGGACACTAACAAGAAAGTTAAAAAAAACAACCCACAGAATGGGAGAAAATATTTGCAAATCATATATTGACAAAAGATTTGTATCCAAAATATATAAATAACTTTTACAACACAAAAAGACAACCCAATTTTAAAATGGGACAAAGGATTTGAATGAATTTCTCTAAAGAAGACATACAAATGGCCAATAAGCACATGAAAAGATTCTCAACAGCATCAGTAATTAGGATAATGCAAATAAAAACCACAATGAGGTACCACTTTGCAACCACTAGGATGGCTAAATAAAAAAGACATATAATAACCAGTGTTACTGAGGATGTGGAGAAATCGGAACCCTCATACACTGTTGGTGAGGCTGGAAATGGTGCAGCCATTTTGGAAAAAAATTAGGCAGTTCCTCAAAATTTTAAATATGAAGTTACCTTATGACCCAACAATTCCAGTCTTAGGTTTATATCCAAGAAATCTGAAAACATACGTCCACACGAAAACCTGTTCAGGAATGTTCATTACAGCATTATTCATAATAATCAAAATCAACACCAACTGTTGAATGGATAAATAATATGTGGTATATCCAAACAATGGGATATTAATCAGCAATAAAGAGGAATGAAGTACTGATGATGCTACAACATGAATGCACCTTGAAAACATTATCCTAAATGAAATATGCCGGACTCAAAAGGCCACATACTGTATGATTCCATTCTTACAAAATGCTTAGAACAGACAAATCCATAGAGCTAGAGAGTAGATTAGTTTTTGCCAGCAGCTGGGAGCTGGGAGAAGGAGGGAATGGGGAGTTACTGCTAATGGGTATGAGGTTTCTTTGGTGAGTCATAAATATATTTTGGAACTGGAGAGTGGTGATGGTTGCACAAAATGTGAACATGCTAAAAACCACTGAATTCACAGAATTGTACACTTTGAACAGACAGATTTTATTATGTGTGAATTGTATTTCAATAATTCACAAACAGGAAAAAAAGAGTATA